>JAIUZE010007658.1:0-56545 GCA_022085475.1 Heliosperma pusillum | reverse complement strand
CGAGTAAACCTTCACCGTTACCTTTTCGCGTCTTTAAATCGATTTCTAAACCTTCCTAGTCTCCACCTACATACAATTAGATAATAAAAGATGAATATCATTCACCTTGAGAAAGACGGATAATTTAAAAAGCGAGAAAGACGGTAATTTTATTACCAATACGGATAGAGGAAGCTAAGAGGGGAGAATAAGACGAACTTACGTGAATTCCATCAAAGAACGAATGCGGTATGATGATTTTAAAATCGGATCAAAGAGGGTTTTTAGGTTTTGGTGGTTTGATGAGGAAGAAGGAGTAAGTGGAAAATGAGGGAAAAATAGGTTATGAGGGAGTATAAATAAAGGGTGAGTCGGAAAGTCAACAAAAGTCAAAGACGGCTTAAATCAAGAAAAGTCAATGACGACTTAAAATTCAAGAAAAGTCAAACTCGACTCAAAAGTCAAGAAAAGTCAAACTCGACTCAAAAGTCAAGAAAAGTCAAAAACGACTCAAAAGTCAAGAAAAGTCAAACTCGACTCAAAAGTCAAGAAAAGTCAAACTCGACTCAAAAGTCAAGAAAAGTCAAACTCGACTCAAAAGTCAAGAAAAGTCAAACTCGCCTTAAGACGGGATTTTCATGAAATCTCACAGAAATTCCAAATACGAACTCGTAAATTCTAAATTCGACTCGAAACATAAAAATCTTAATTAAAACATAAAATTACTGAAAAGATTTCGTAAAATATTTCTACTAGAAAAATAGGGTACATTTCTGGGTGTTACAGATCAGGTAGTTAATTAGATTCGTCGGGCCGTTTTTGCATCACAAACCTGAAACTGTCCGACCCAAAATTAATTAGCTAGTATCGGGTTATTTAATTTAATTCGATAGAAATCATCATTTATTATCTGCGTGATGATTATTAAGTATCATTTTCGGGTCGGATCACTTTTAATTATTAAGTATCATTATTAGTATACGTGTGTTACTTCAAAATAACCCTAAACCCTAAACCCTAAACCCTAAACCCTTTTTTATATACTTCTATATATATATATATATAGTAGATTATCGCTATATATTGATCAAACATCAAAATATTGAACATCAATTCAAACACTTTAAACAACATTCTTTCTCATTGATTTCATTAGGAATAACCTAGATTTTATAATAAAGTACATTACATTCATCCGACATCAAATAAATACAGATGTTAAATAATCCGGAACAATTCCGGTTAAGTGTAAAAAGCTTTTCTCACACTGCCACCAACAATCCGGAACAATATTGATGATACTGATGACTTCCGGATCATTAACCTCGTATTTTGCAATAACAGATTCAATGCCTGCAATGTGACAACCCTCGCGAATGCGGAAAGATAAAACATACAAGCATGTGAAATGATATGCGGAAATACGGTATTTTTTTTAAACTTTTATACATGCATTGTAAATAAAACGAGAGGTGTCAAAAAGTTACAACCTAAATACGGAATATACAATAAAGAGACGGGGTCTCTTCAAATGTTAGCAAAGAACAAGTGTTTAATAAAAACTAGCTACTATCGTCTAGAGGTGAACTTCCAGGGACAACGCCCGCTAGCTCACACCCGAACCCCAAAATGTCACATCCAAAAATCATCCAAAGCAGGAAACCTGTTCATCCATGAAAAACATGAATGCCACAGTCAGTGGGGAGTAACTCCGGGTTCTCCCAGCCATATTACATCAAACGTACATATAAGGTAATACGAAAGTAAGGCATGCATACATATAAATATACATGTGAGTTGCGATAAGAATAAATAGGCAATACGAGATAAAATAATAAGATCATATAGAAATCAAATCCGTAACCATCATGTTATTCAAAGACTCGGGAAAGACACTCTTAGGCAATCGAATACGCTCACTAGGGCTTGCATCTCACCGTTAGCGGTATAAGATTGATAAGATTGAGACTCGACAGACAAACCAGTCAAGTCATATGATGATCACAAAGAATCCAACATATTATCATCCAAACACGAACCAAGACAATGACGGTGTCCAATCATGCAATGACCATGAACAAGATCATGAAATCACGCATTCAAAGACGACACAAGACGACAACTCTCACGGTAAATGAAACGCACTAGCATCGTGTCCCAGCAAGAATGATTAACGGCATCCACGGGATAAACATTTCCCTGAACTCATACGCGATGCTTACATTTCGCCTATGTGGACTATTTTCCTCCTGGTAGCACGACGATAATAATACGGGCCGTCTAAACTGGCCAGGATCTCGATTAGTTTTCCGATTCGACATGCGATAAACGTTTCGCATCCAAGACTCGGGCTTATAATATATATATGCCGAGTACCCCAACTTCGGTAGGTCAATTCACGAAAGAGGCGGAAAAACAGCTCAAGCCTCATAACAAGCGGTACGCTACATGCAAATAACACCACCTCGCAAGTACACAACATTTGACGGCCGGGTCGAACAACGCATAGCGTTCAACTCCCAACAACGTCGTCGTATGCCCACTAACACATGCAATTAAGCAGTAGGATACCTCTCCGTTCCGACATTCCAGCCTACGAACGGGAAGGTAGCCAAGGGAATGAGAGTACAAAGCACAAGACAAAATCGTGCTCAACCGTAAACATTTGTACACCGACTCAAAGTGGGAACATACCAAAAACTGTCACAAAACATGTGAATAGGGAAAAAGATATAATATATCCAAAACATGAATATTATAAGACATTACGTAAAATTATACGATAAACGGATCATGCGAACTAATATAAATTATGAGTTTTAGAAATTAAGGGAAAAGAACACAGCCGTGTTCTAGGCCGGTCACTGGACCGGCGGCCGGTGGGCCGGCTCAGAGCACAAGGCAAAAACCAAAAATCATAGAAAACAAGGTAATGTGTTCCAGGCCGGTCAAGAGGGAGGCGGCCGGGACCCCGGCTCAGAGCACAACACTAACAAACACAAAAATCACAAGTTTGGGAACTATCAAAACAAGGGTCTACTTCAAATGGTCATAACTAGAGTTCTAGATATGGGAATGCAGAAATTCAAAGTCGAGGTGATAGCTTATCCTCTTACGGTTCCAACGAGTGGTCACAAGCCCAAAACAAGCAAGTAACGAAGGAGTTATGATCATTCTACAAAAAAGGGTCGGTGCAGGAAATTCATAGCCGGGCACTAGACCGGCTGCCGGTCCTTCGGCCAGGAATACAATTCCACCCGAGAACAACAAGCACCAATTCTATCATTTTCAATTCTCCTAATTCACTTCTAATAATTACCAATAATCAATATTCATCATCAACAATCAACAAATAACAACAATCATAAATCATAACATGATTCCTAAGCTTCTAATCGGATTCTAAATACGATTTCTAACATATAAAGCATGCAAAACACGTAAATGATACCGAGTAACCCTTCACCGTTACCTTTACGCGTCTTTAATCGATTACTAAACCTTCATAGTAGTCTCCACCTACCTACAAATAGGTAATAAAAAGATGAATAAAATTCATCTTGAGAAAGACGGATAATTTAAAAAGCGAGAAAGACGGTAATTTTATTACCAATACGGATAGAGGAAGGTAAGAGGGGAAGAATAAGACGAACTTACGTGAATTCTAGCAAATAACGAAGAAGTTACGATGATTCAAAGATCGATACTCAAAGAGGGAAAGTTTTCTTAAGGAAGAAGAAAGGGGTTTTGTGTTTGATTTTGTGTTGAATGAAAAATTAGGTTAAGGAGGGAGTAGTGTGAGTTATGTAGGAGAAAAGTCAATACTACTTAAAATTTCAGAAAAGTCAAGACGACTTTAAAATTTCAAGAAAAGTCAAAGACGACTCAAAAGTCAAGAAAGTCAAAAAAACTCGACTCAAAAGTAGAAAAGTCAAACCTCACTCAAAGTCAAGAAAAGTCAAACTCGCCTGAAAACGGATTGGTCATGGAATCTCACAGAAATTCCAAATACGAACTCGGAAATTCTAAATTCGACTCGAAACATAAAAAGCTAATTTAAAACTTAAATTCGCTGAAAAGATTTCGTAAAATATTTCTACTAGAAAAATAGGGTACATTTCCGGGTGTTACACTAAGTATATTCGAATGGATCGAAGAATTAAGGTTAGTGCAAAAACTCTTTGCGTACCCATTTATCTTTGAAAACATTTTAATGTTTATCCATGCAAATTTCGATCTTTAAAAATCAATTTACATTGAAGAGGTCGTACTTCTTCAAGTAAAATTTATCAGGTCACATACCTGACCATCATGCATGGAGTCCATTACGAATCGTATGACTCTAAGCCATATCAAGAAGTTGGGACTAAAAACAGTCTTTGATAAGTCGCATATTAGAATTCATCACTATAAAGGAGCGATAAAATTCCACCTGACCTCCTAGGTTCCGAAGAAACAACTACTGAACAAGCAATGAGGAAAACTTTTTCCGGACCATATGCTCAGTTTGTGGCTCTTGAAACATTTTCTCCCACTCTGTCTTATCAAGAAATAATCGTATTTTTATTGAAAGACAGCATCACGAGTCACAAACGATTTGTTCTCGTGGTCAATGTGAGATTATTGAGCACTTGTTTCATTCAAATAACTTATAAATTAGGTACGCTACCTACCCATATCGTATATGGAATGAAATCAGACTGTTTTAATGTGTTTTAATATGGTGGGAAAAGAAATAGCAGACAAAATTATTAAGATCCCAAGGTTTGTCAAATGGCTCATTTTGACTTGACAAAGACAAAACCATATCGTATAAGGTTCTGTTTCTCTATTGAACAACACCTTATCTAATAATGTGTGTTAGAGAAGTTAACTCGTGAAACTATTTCACAATACTTTTGGTGAAAATCAAAGTCAATACTTAGATATTTGTAGTTACGATTTACTCGTAAGTCCTCATCTAATACTCTTGGTGATTAACTACTTCACATTGAAGCTCTTTGAACTTTTCAAAGTTTTCTCATAGCACCTCATTAAGTAGAATCAAACATGATATCTACTTAAATCGTTGGTAAATAAAAGTGAAATAGTCATAACCATCTCTGGTTGTGTTTGTTATTGGTCCACGCATATTCTTATGTAATAGGGCCAATAACTCACTAGTTCGATTTCCTTTTTAACAAAAGGGAACGAATCATCTTGCCTTGAATACAAGATTCGCACACACCATAAGATTCAAAATCAGATGGTTTAGGCATAGTGGTCAATACTAGCCTCTTCATGTGCTACAATATCCAGAATTAAGATTAGATTAGGGTCACCAATTTTAAGCCTTTACAATCTATATGACAAGTAATTACTAGTTTAGGTCAAGAATATAATTACCTTTGATTGGTATGGTATAACCATTGACCAAGTATAGGCATAAAAAGATACAACGCTTGTTCTATTCACAAAAGTGAAACACTTGTGTCGTACACTAAAGTGGATACTATATTCTTTATTTAGAGGTCATGTACATAATAACGTTTATTAATGTATACCTCTAAATTCAAGACTAGATTGATCACATTATAACTTTTATATGTCTCTATGAAAATAGAACTACAATAGTTATATTTCCCTTGTAGGTCTACATTTAATCATGGTTAGTCGTCGCACGAATCATTATTATATGCATTGAATACATTGATGAAAACCATAATGGGTATCTGATACCTAAAACTTGCATTTTTGCACAATAAATGTCGATCATATAAATATTATGGGTGAAAAAATACACCCAATTTCTAACTTTTTAGAAAACTTGGGGCAGATTCTTTTCTTGTGTCCTACACTGTAAAATAGAATCGTCAAAAGTTGGGTTCGACACCTTGCTTGGGTTTTGACTTTACTATTCAAAATAGTCTTGCCTTTTTCCCTTGCTTTGTGTCAAAGTCGAGCCAACCTACTCTTGAACCTCGTCTTAACAATTAAGAATATAAACATCATTCTTAGTGCTCCCACTCACTTTCATGAATCTCTATTTTGACAAGTATATTTAAATTATTGTGAAGACTATTCTTCATTTCATGCATGGTTTTACCTTTAAAAGGATAAACTTTTCATGAAGTGACTACGGTATTTGGTTGTTCACGATTTCAAATAAATCGATTAAACTAGTCATCCCAACTGATTTGGCCTCTTTTGAGGTAAGCCTCGATAAGGAGCATTATGACGACATACCAAAATACAAATATTTTCTTTGGAGCAAAAATTTGATGTACCATTGTTATAAGAAGGCGTCACAAAATATTCAAAAAAACGCTTTTGACTAAGTGTGACTTATTCATTTACTCTTCATAAGAGACATTTGCAATGGTGAATATGAGGATCAAAAGATAAAATTCATTTTGTCTTTAGCTACGGTGGGTTAAACGAAGATCGCAATCAATATACTACCGTATAAAATAATGGAAACCTTTTCCACGATTGAACGGATTTATAAGTTCATAGAAGAAAAATAATTGTCATTGCGCGAATAAAAATAAATATCAATCAACGGAAAATAAACATTCATTGCTTTTATATAATTCACTTGTAAAACAATTTTAACAAGTTTAGCATTCATATAATGACCTCTCACTAAATTATATAAATGATTCCAAGACCCATCTTTAAATAAAAATAGTCATCGCATGCTACTTTTTATCTAGAAATGGTAAGTCGTTACTTGACTAATTCTACCCTTAGAAATCTTGGTTGACGGATTTCAACTAAATCCATCTCCTAGTCCCAAGATAACGCTTATCTCGTTGAGTCCAATCCAATTTTAGCTTGTGATCGTATCACCCTACTTACCCGAGGTAAAAAGGGACCCACGAGCGGGGTAGCCCTAATGAACACGGGATTCATAGGTGTTATTAATTGGTAAGGCTAATCTCAATTTTTAAATATGTGAGAGATCTTGTCAATTTTGTTATTAATTCCCTATAAGCGAACTAAGTCGGTGAATTTTGAATAACTTTGAATTGACAATCGAGAAATAAAGATGCATGTTGGCGATTTTGGCATGTGTGGAAAAAACATAAAGCAAGCATATAATAAATCCTAGTATGGCCACCTAGCTAATCTAATTAACTAGTAGATTACAAAATCGGAAACCAACTCCTTGGCCCCTTGCCTCTTCATAGCACCGTCTTTTGGAACACCGACTTCGGGAATCTCCGTCTTTATAATAATTAATTACAAAAAAGATACAAATAAAATTCCTATTATACATTTGATCTAAAAATGAAATTAAATTATTACAAACGGCGATACGAGATCGCAAATAAAATTACAACCGAATCGGTATTCCCTTACATTACGGGTAATACCAATTAAAATAATATAGGCCATACTAGGTACAACTTGCATTAAAAATTAAATAAATGACATTCATTCATTCAAAAATAACAACATAAATAAAATGCTGTAAAAATCATGCCAAAATCGCCCTAAATACTTATCATGCTCATTCTAGCTCGTTTTTATGGATTTTATCGATTTTTAACCATTAAAAATCAATCATCAACTCTTAAATCGTATTTAAGCTCAAACTAATTATATAAACTGATTTAGAACTCAAAATTAGTCCCCACTAACTTTGTTTGTATTTAATTAGTTTGAATTGATCGTATTTGCTAAATATAGAGGTTTAATCATAACATTTATGAAATAAACCCAAAATAAAATATAAAAATCATAAAAATTTGAAACAAAATTTTTTTTACATTCTGGAACATTTACAGGAACTCTAAAAATCAGAAACATTTGCCCAAAAATTTTGAATAAATTTTATGAACAAATAACTTAATATTCAAGGGTTTTATCAAATAAAAACTATTAAATATAGTAAAATAGTGAAAAAAATTATAAACTTTCACCAAGGTGATATAAATCAGATTATAAAATGTACCAAAAATTTTCAAGACCAGAAAAGGACGTTTCATTTTTATGATCATAATAATCTCACTTTATTGACTTTTATCTTATAAAAATCAATCATCATGCAAAAGTTACTTAAAAGACACTAAACTTTACATACAGTATGTACAACATGCATGTGAGATCATATCAAAATTTCATAGCCAGAATCACCATGCAACTATTTTTAGTTAACTTTTAACATAAAACATGCATATTAACATGATTTAAAGGCCATAAATCAAAATAAATAGCAAAATAATCCATAAAATCACCAAATTTGAACACAACCATTTTTAGGTCAGTAGGTATGCATGAAAATCAAAAATTTCGTGCAAACCAATTTTTAACACAAATTTTCAATTTTACCCAAGTTATCGTATAACTCGATTTTAATGCTTAAAATCGACATGCATGTAACAATTGAGCTCTGATACCACAAGAAAGTCCTAGACCTCTAATTAGACTCCTCTAATTATTTCATTAAATTACTTTAACTTAATGATTTAGGATCTAGTTATCATGCATGCCAATATAAAAGCATAAAAGAAAAGATAAGACCAAAATATCCTTACATTGGGATTTTTGGTTCAATATGGGCACAATAAGAACTCCTTCTTATTGTTCTTGAGCATGAAATTAAGTGGATGATCCTCCAAAAAATAACCTCCAAAGTAGAAGGTCTCCTTCTTGTTGCACCCAAGATTAAACCCAAATAATCTTACCTTATTATTAACTAGATAATAAGTAAGATAAAAACTACTAATATTATTGTATTACTACTCTAGTAATATATAGTGAATATTAGTATATATGAGAGTTTAGAGAGAAGTTGAGTTTAGAAAGAGAAATGAAAAGAAGCATAATGAATTGAAGTGATCATAAAATTGAACAACAATTGTTCAATATAAAGGCCATTTTGGCCGGTCACTATGAGCCCTTTATGGCTCTTATTTTGCTTCTTTTACTCACATGCAAAAGACTTTGAGTGTTGGTAGTAATTGTGATGATGATTCTGTCATAACAATTCATTATTATGTGATGGAGTGTGGAATTGGTAGTGTAAAATAACTAATGATTTTACCTACTCAAAACCGGTCCACTTGTGTCCTTAATGGACCATTTTGATTTTTGATATTTGTCTCACAAATACTTATTAATCATATGCTTAATTATCTTGTATAATTAAGTGTTAATTTGATCATATAACAATATATGACTCAATTAATAAACAATATGTACTTAACTTTTAAGTGATATTTTACCATTATATCAATATATAATGGGTCCCACAATGCCCAGTTAATTTTATTTTACAAATCCTTGTAAATATAATTAACTAATTACCTCTACCTCAAAATATATGCATAACCTCAACTAATTTAATGAATTAACGATTAATCATTAAATTAAATCTTATTTAATCGTATTAAAATAAGACGTAAAATTTATTCAGTCAGTTATCGTATAATTGACTAATAAACTTAAGTGGAATGAGTTCGCAACTCAATTTCCAATAAATAACTCTCGTAACTAAACGTACATATCAAATATATGTAATGCACTAATTAAACTGTATCGTATACAAATAATTAGTATTCTATTTGGGTCTTATCCTATAGGTGTGACCTAAAGGGATCAGTTGATTACCGCCGTCATACGACAATAACGTCAAACTCTAGTCAGCCAAGCGTTACCGATTTACGTTAATCAACTGACGTGGAGTATCAAAATATACTAATCATGCCACGTATATTCCAAATGAGATTTATTATATAAATGCACTATTGTGGAGGACACTTACTCCAACAGGAATTAACTCTTACACCTAGAATTATAAAAAGTTGACATAATAATTATATTGTGGTGGGAAGAGGATAATTAATATTGGTAATATTGAATCTTCAACCTCTTTTTACTCAATTTGTGAATCAGAAATGAGGCAATTATTTTAGGATAAATTTTGGGAGAAAGGGGACAATAGAATTGGAATGAGGGGAGTAAATAAGATGGGGATACAAGGGGCTATTATTACGGGATATACTTTTTTTATTTCAATCATTTGTTGTCTTTTACTCCGTATATTATTTGTAAGTGAATTTAGGTTAAAGGAAAATAATTGATTGAGACAACAAAAGTACATCCTTTGAAAAAAAAAAGTAAGAGTTGATTTTCGTGTTGACATTAATACATGATCGTACTACTAATCATCTTTCATTTTATGAAATTCCGTGGCACCTCGATTTCAAACTTCGTTCTTGTTAGAGGATGTACGCAAATTGTATCATACATAAGTGTATTTCATATCAAATACTAAGGAACGTTAGAAGTGACTTACCGTTAAAGAACAAGAGTTAGCAGTGGTAAGAGCTATCTTACTCCAACCTTAAAGTTGAGAGTTCGATTCTCACCCGCGACATAAGTTCGCTCAATTGAACCATACACACAAAATATATATATTTGTTTTAACAATCTGGTTAACGAGTTTTACAATTTAATAGCACGCTTAATTAGCTAATCTATGAGCGGCTTTATTACAAGTTCTAGGAACAAAGGCAAAAGAAATACAATGAAAGTTAGCCGCAAGATCGGTGATCATCAACATATAACTAGTGCCACTAACACATACATGTCAAACTTGTGAACTTCCACGTAAAACGAGCCCGGGTTTTATACATTACGGAGGATTCGTCTTCGTCCAATTCCGGGACAGGATACAAACAGGTACGGCTAATAAACTCAGAAAGAAGCATGTAATTTTACGTGATCAAAATCCAAAGAAGAAGCCAGAAGAAATCTAACGACGAAGCCAAAGAACAAGTAAATAAAGAAAAACTGTTGAGAGTGGGATTTGAACCCACGCCCTTTCGGACCAGAACCTTAATCTGGCGCCTTAGACCAACTCGGCCATCTCAACTTGTTGATTTTTATTTACATTACAAATGATATCATTAAATCTGGTTTGCTAGATCATCAATTTGGCTTAACATGAGTTCAGGTTTATATTTAGACATTACTTTACTATATAAAAAAAGTGAAACCAAGATAAATAAACACATCAAAAACTTGTAAAGGACGGTTTATATTATCAGTAACTCGCTTATCTTGTTCAAAGTCTCGGGTACGGAGAGGTTTACCGAATAAATTCTTCTTTTATGATGACAAGAAAAGAGGTATGGAGAATGATTTTACGGCTCGTCTCACTGAAAACGGATACTATTCATCACAGTTTAGAGACCGATAGTGCCTCTCACACAATATGCAAGTGGGAGGGCACGTCACTATTCGTCACAAGTTGAAGACAGGTAGTGTTCTTGCATCACGTCACTATTCGTCACAAGTTGGGGTTTCTTTGTTCCCCTTTAGTATTATTTGCGTGAAGTGTTTTAAGATTATTCAGGAGCTTATTTGTGATCACAATGATTTTATTCTTTTATGAGGTTATAAAGTGATTTACTTTTTCGATAAAAGTCTTTTTTGTAGCCTTTTAATTTATGGTTTCTTCTTGGTATTGAGAAATTCTTTGAATTTTGCTTACCTTTCCTCATCCGCAAAGATGTTATAGGTTGATTTATGATCAACCTAGTTTCTTACCTTATTAAAAAAATATGTGTATTTTTTTTAAATATAATTTTGATAAACAATAAATGTAACATTAAGGTAATAGTTAAACGTATTTGACTACTTTTTTTTATGACGATGAGACCCGCAACCTCTTTCTTTGGGTAAATCATCGGGTATCCGTGATAGCTTGCAAACCTCTTTCTTAAGGATTAGGAAAGTTTAAACCTAAGTCCTTTGGAAACTTCACCTAAGTTTCAACCACTAAACTCTACCCTTGCGGACTTTAACTATTTTTCCCTACTAAATCGTACTCCCACCATCCATATCCGTTTTTCCCATTTGACCTCTTAGGGTCAAAGTAATTAAACAGGAACTTAAAATTTTAAGACATAATATTTAGATTTTTCATCTAACAATCTTTCACAAAATATATTTTTCAATAAAAAGAAATTATAAAGCATCTTGGAGATCATATAAAGTCAAATGAGAAGAACAAATGTCAAGTCTTAAAAAGCAAATTTTGAGTCCATAGGCCCTATATAACCTCTTTGGGCCGGGTTTGGGTTTCTTAAAATCGTCCACATATTTATCATGGTTGGGCCCGAATTACCCACATGGGCTATTTTTGTCCTAGTCCAACCCGTCACACGATCACCACTATTCTTTATGTCGTACTATTATACTTCGGAAACCAATGAGCAGTAGTGGGCTAGTGGCATGCCATAAATTTATAAAACATCACATACTATATAGATTTGATGTATAAATATCTTAATTATCATCATATACTCCGTAATAAATACTCCCTTCAATTTTTCATCTTCTTCCCTCTTTTCATTTTGGGCTAAGTGTGGTGATGTTTTCCCTCTTTCCTTATTTGTGAGTAGTTGTGTGGTCCAAATTTAATTGAATGTGGGGTAGTGTGTTTTGTGTGATTAAAAATGATTTCCTTAATCCTTGTGTCCAAAAAGAAAAGGAAAAACATGTAAAATTGGAGGGAGTATAATATAAGTAGGTTGAGTGATGAAAACTATAAAACTAATAGTCATTTAAATTTAGGAGAGTAGGTAACTTAAGAAAAATAATAAGATTATAATAATTTATCTTAAGTTAGATAGTATGAACAAAGAGGTAGCTAATCGATTTAAAGAAAGTATATTATTTATTTAATTATATTAGTTTGATAAAATTAACGGAATATATTAAATTTAATTGTAAAAATAACGAGAGTAATCAAAGTAAGAACAGTAACCGCGGGAGTAGTGAAATAATAGTATTAACATGAGATGCACTAAAAATTATAATACTAACCGAACATGTCTTAGTTTAGTGGTTAAGATGGAGGTATTGTGGATAATAGGTCCCAGGTTCGATCCCCCCTCCCTTCTATTGTAATGCGACTAAGTACGCTCTTCGTTAGACCAAAAAAAATTAATGTGCTTGATAATTTTACATCCTTATCATAGAAAAATAGTTGGAAATCAAACTAATAATAGTAACTGAGCGAGTAGTCAAACTATAATAATAGTATTAACTTGGGATGTAGTGAAAGTAATAATATTAACAACGAAAGCAGTGAATGTATCTCATAATTTTTTTGGGAAATGCTACTGTGTACCCCCGTATTTTTGGGTTTTCCAATGGTATACCCTTACATTTTTGAAATTCTACGGTGTATTCGTGAACTTTATACGTTAGTCTATACAATAACCTTATTGATTGTCTATGGTAAGTTAGTTTCTTAGTTGATCTATTAAACCGTGTTTTTACCGTACCAATTACTCGACAATCTACTCAATTACTTATTAGTTCGCCGAATTTTCCATTAACCCACTAAATATTATACGAATATAACTAACTAAATTTCCCATTAACATTTCATGTATTATAACGAAGACACTTAATAGTAGTTTGTACTTATTAAAATTGATTTGTGATATTTCTTATAAAGAATGATGATAAGACATTAATGAGTCAGAATAAAGGTCGAACCACGGTTGTTTGATAAGCGATAAAGTTAATGTAGATTGAAGAATGTCATCAGGGAGAAATCAACAAGAAGTTTAGGGGTATATCGTAGATTATAAAAAGGAGAGGGGTACAACGTAGAATACCGAAAAATCTCAGGGGTACACCGTTGAATATATATCCCTAATTTTTTAAATAAATTTTACATCTATATCATAGAAAAATACTAGATTTCATGCCCGTGCGATGCACGGGTCTACGTTAATGTCGTTTTCATAATTTCCTATAACAATTAACTTGTAAAAATAAACTTTTGAAATTTTAAGACTATAATAAAATATACTCCGTAATTTTTAATAAAATAATATTAATATATTGATTCAACTTCTATTTTAAACATATTTTACCAACCTTACCAGGAATCAAGTTATATTTGATCTATATGACTCGAAAAATGATCCAAGGTACCTAAGAATTAAGCTCTCTAAAACAATGCTTAAGAGAATCAAAAGATTTTGGGTTGATCACCCTACCTTATGGTAATTGTCCGATATGGGGCAATTCTACCATTTATAGGTATTAGTATATTCACCACACTTACATTATTTTTCAAGGTGAGATATATAACATACTAAGAATTACACCAAGTATGTGCAAATAATATGAGATTTTATACTATAATGATAACATTTTTTTTACTACGGTTCTTATAATTAGATTATTTTCATAATTAATACAAATTTTTAATAGCTCTCTAAAATAATATTTGAGAGACTTAAACGATTTTGGATTGATATCTAAGTCCGACTCTTATGTACAATCGCATGATCACTACAGCTTATGATATTTCTCCGATGTGGGAGAATTCCTCTATTTATACATAATATATTGACCACACTTACATTATTTTTCAATGTGGAAAAAATAACATATTTAGTTGTACACCAATAAATTATTATTTATGATACTTTCTTAAATTTTTATTTATGATATTTTCCTAAATTAATTTTGATGATGTAAATTTCATTAAGGCGTGGATAATAATACAAACTTTTAAGAGTTCTGTAAGATAATACTTAAGAGATTCAAAAAAATTTGGGTGAATATCTAACTTTGAAAGATGACTCATTTTCAAAATATTTTTTTTGTGAAATGAAATGTAAAAGGTTTTATATAAAAATTATAAACATCACTTGAATATAATATAGGAATGTATATTGAGATAAATAAAATATTTTTCACTTTATTTTTTTATGATACCTTCCTAACTTCATTTTTGATAATGTAAGTTTCACTAATGTGGATACAAACTTTTAGGAGCTCTCTAAGACAATATCTAAGAGACTCAAAAGATTTGGGTTGATATCTAAGCTCTAATGATGACTCATATTTATAATTATAGGATCACCCCACCTTATGATAATTTTACGATGTGAGACAATTATATTATTTATACGTAGCATATTTATCATACTTGTATTATATTTCAATGTAAGACAAATAACTTATTAAGTAGTACACCATCAAAATTATTATTTACATAATACTTTCCTAAATTTCCTAAATTAAGTTTGATGGTTTAAATTTCATTATTGTGGAGATAAAATACAATACTTTTAAGAGTTCATTAAGACAATACTTAAGAGACTAAAATGACTCCAATTTATAATCATATTTTTTATCACTCCACCTCATGATAATTTCCGATATAGGATAAATTTACAATTTACACTTAGTATATATATTTACCACAAATACATTATTTTTCAATGTGGGACTAATAACACATTAAGTAGTTTATCATCAAAATTATTATTTACGATACTTTTCTAAATTAATTTTTAATAATGTAAATTTCACTATTGTGACGATTATCATACAAATTTTTAGAACTCTTCAACACAATACTTAAGAGACTTAAAAAATTGTGGGTTTATACCTAAGTTCAAGGATGACTACTATTTATAATCACAGAATCATCATGTGTTATAGTAATTTTTTGATGTGGGACAATTTACTGTTTATATGTAATATATTTACCATACATACATAATTCTTCAATGTGGGACTAATAAAAAACTAAGTAATACACCATCTTTTTCTATATTAGAATAATAATAAAATATTTTAAAGGTCACTTATTATATTTTAAAAGTATTTTATTAACAATATAAAAAAGATGATCATATTTATGATCACTCCACCTTATGATAATTTTTTAATGTGGGACAATTTACTATTTATACATAGTATATATTCACCAGTCATCATACCTACATTGTTTTTCAAATAACATATTAAATAATTTATCATCAAAATTATTATTTATGATACTTTTTGAAATTAATTTTTAATGATGTAAATTTAACTATAGTTTAGATTATAATACAAACTTTTAAGAGCTCTTTAAGACAATATGTAAGAGGCTCAAAAGATTTTGGGTTGAAACTTTATTTCCAAATATGATTCCTATTTGTAATCATAAGATCACCCACCTTATAATAATTTTATGATGTGAGATAATTATACTATTTATAAATATTCACCATACATACATTATTTTTCAATGTGGGACAAATAATATACTAAAAATTACAACGAGTATGTGCAAATAAATAGTATGAGTTTATATACTTTTGAAGTTTTTTTTTTACCACGAATGTAACTATATTATCTTCATAATTTTTGTTATGACACTTAAATTTTTTTAATAATACTTTTCTAAATTAATTTTTGATGATGTAAATTTAACAATTGTGGAGATAATAATACACAAACTTTTAAGAGATCTCTAAGACAATACTTAAGAGACTTAAAAGATTTCACTTTGATATATAAGGTCAAAGGATGATTCCTGTATATAATTATAGGCGATTTTACTTTGATATATAAGGTCAAAGGATGATTCCTATATATAATTATAGGATCACCCACCTTATGTTAATTTAACGATGTGGGATAATTTTACTATTTATACATAGTATATTCACCACATTTACAAACTTTAAAGAGATCTCTAAGACAATTTTTAAGAGATTCAAAAAAAATTGGGTTAATACCTAAGGTTTAAGGACGACACCTATTTATAATCATAGGATTAGCCACTTTATGTTATTTTTCCGATATGGGATAATTCTACAATTTATACGCAATATGTATACCACATCTAAATTAATTTTCAATATGAGAAAAATAATATATTAAGTAGTACATACACCATCTATTTATTTAAAATATATATTTCTATTATTTTTATTTTATATAATAATTAAAAGATTATCCACTTAATTTTTTATATCCAAAGTATTATTTATGAGACTTTCCTAAATTAATTTTTTATGATGTAAATTTCACTATTGTAAAGATAATAATACAAACTTGTAAGAGATCTCTAAGACAATACTTAAGAGACTTAAAAGATTTTTGGTGGATACATAAGTTTCAATTATGACTCCTATTTATAATCATTGGATCACCATATCTTAAGGTAAATTTTTGATGTGGGACAATTTTACTTTTTATATGTAGTATATTCACCACACCTACGTTATTTTTCAATGTGGGACAAATAACATACTAAGTAGTAGTGTAAGTACTACATCATATTTTTCTATAAATTGATTATTTCTTGAATACTACTAAACCATTATACTAATATTAGAATAATAAAAAATATTTTAAAAGTCATTTATTTAATTTTCATATACTTAGGTTATAGTTTTATGATCTTATAAATGATATGGTAGTAAAAAAATAAAAAATTTATACTCTAATGAAAGCATTTTTCGTTAAGAATTCAAATATATAAGTTTCGAAATGTTTTGCATTATATTTTTTTTGTCAAATTGATAATCAATTTGTTCTTACGTAAATAATAGTTGTGATATTAAAAATATTACATAGTATCTTTTTCGTAATCTTGAAAGATCTTAAAATATACTTTCCAAAAATTAAAAAACATGATGTTGACCAATAGAGTTGCTCGAAAAAAGCTTCTTTTATATATATATATATATATATATATATATTGATTACTCCGTATTATAAATGGTAAATGTATGAATTATGCAAGACTAACGCAATGGTATAATTCTGTTTCAAAATATAAAATTTAAACGGTAAATACAAATAGTCCGGGCGGAGCCAGACACCAAACCTAGTCTTGTTACGAATTCCCTTATTTTTGTGAATGGATAGACTTTTAATAAAAAAAAAACTATATGAGAGCAATAATTTACATTTTCAGTTTAGTGATAATTTTGCCCTTAACTGAAATCTTAAAGTGGGAATTAAATTCTAGCACTCGCCATTTTTTTTTTTTTTTTGTATGTGTGACCCACTTATATTTTATGTGCTTTCACCATCTAAAACTTTTTTCCAACATGATGAAGTATTACATGGCCCATATACAAACATTTGGGTTGGACCATCTGTGCTGGGCTTCTGACGCTTAGTCGCCCATCATTTTTTAGAAACAGGATTATTTGACAATGCATTTTATATGAGTGTACAAAAAAAGTCCCCTTCTCTTGGGCAATAACATTGCATGTGTCATCTACCAATCTTTCAATTAGTTTGTCGTATATAAAATTTCACAAATTCTCATTCAAAACAGGCATATTCGATTTTAATAAAGACGGGCCGGCCTGGTTACCTCTCATAAAAAACAAGTGAAAGGGTAAGTGGGAAGCCAAGTAATGAGATCTTCATTAATTTGACAATTTTTTTAATTAAAATTAGTTGTTTTCAATAAATATTATTAAAAAAAAGAAGGGATCAGATGACGTCCCCTCGGGACTACCAGTAGCTGGAATCAAAGATGTTCCTCTGATCCACGCCGGAATCGATGCAAACATACTTTTCCTGTTGCTCAATCTCCGCGCCCGAGGACCTTCCTCAATTCTTGCCGAATCCGAGTTTGTTGATCGCCTACTTTCCTCGCATTGAGGATGTGGCCCGCTAAATAGGTCTTTTGCACCTCAAAAGGCCACATGATATACATATGCACAACGTAATCAACTGAATCTAATATCATCACATCAGTCAATCCCAATCACAATAAAGGGCGCTTGCTAAAAATAACAAGGCATCATGATGCTAGCTTGTTACAAATCACAAGACATCATGTGGTGTTCGACCACGCCCCGGACCAGTGAACGTACACGTCTTCTGTAGTGGTGGGACCAAAAGAGGAGACTCCAGGCGGTCCTCCGCGTACGACAATGCCACAAAGAGATTCGGTTACCCGTAATGGTCCCCAACATCATCAATCAATCAATCATCATACATCATACATCATACAAACAACATGGACAATGTCATCATTTCAAATCATTTTAAAATCACATGTCAACTAGAATTGAGTAGATAAGTCTTTACTTTTATGCAAAACTTCAATCGAGCATGACCAGAACTTTTCTTCTATGAAATCGAATCCTATAGTTGGCATACTAACATACAATCATATACCATCCTATTCTAATTATCCACTTAAGTAAGCATAGACCAAAAACCCTAAATTCCTAATCCCAAATACCAAATTTTAGGTTAACAAATGAAAAAAACTTTTAACTTCAAGTCCAAATCATCAATATTAGGAACAATATTAGGTTTCCTCCAAATTTCTAGGCTTAAATTGACTAATTCAAGCATAATAAGGGTAAATACTCAAGCCTACAAGCTAATCCTACTTATGATAATTGAGACAACTTAAAGTAAGACCAATTAACACTAAATACTTAAATTACAAGAAGGGTGAGTAAATAACTCACTTTGTAGCACTTACTCTGTTGAAATCGCTTTCTCATTAAAATTAATTGTAGCTATACTATCTCCTGCAATTTATAATCCGGTCATTAAAACTTTGAATTCCAATTTCATTCCCACTAATTTTGATTGAAAACGAGCATATTCATTTTCAATTAAGACAGACTGGGTTGTCTCTAATAAAAATGCAAATGGGGTGACAAATGGAAAAGTAAGTAGGTTCCACTTGGCAGATACCTCTTTATAAGAGACATCCAAACCCATATTTATTGAATACTTATATGCGCGTATTCAACGAGAGTTTCTGTTCCACTACTCTAAGGGGGTGTTTGGTTGGATGGATTAATCCATTCCAATGTTTGGTTGGCTCTTTTTGGAATGGATATAGAAACCCAAGGGGTTCTAATTCCACCTCAACCCCTTGGAATCTCATACCATGGTCTCAACCCATGATTCTAAATCCATTCCTCCCTTATACAAACCCTATAGTGAAAAGAAAAACAGAAAAAAAATCAACAGTAGGTTTACAAACTCATCTCCTCGTCTTCCTCTTTTTCGTCTTCTCCATTGTCATGTGATTTATTTGTCATACTCTATCTCTTCTTTTTTTTTTTAATAAAAACTGATGATAATGCTTGACTCATCCCATATGCTTTTGTTGAGACGTGTATATTGCTTGACTATTTTCAATATTTGCTATAGATGATAATTATAAAATGAAGAATGGTTATAATCCTTGCGTACAAACAAATAATGAATTGTAATGCAATATTTTTTTTGTTTAAATAATTTAAGCATATATTATCACATATTTGTTCTGTCTTTTTTGTATGCCTTGTTTAGTCTCTCTGAAGACGACCCGTCTTAAGACGGATATATCCGTCTTAAGATTACAACGGGTCAAATAATATTCCATTTGGCTAGAGAGGCCAATTATTGTGGTAATCCCTTGTAACTTTCTTTCTGTCTTACCTATACTATTTGACCCGTCTTTCATTGAAGACGGATATATCGATATTCAATTAAAATTTGAGATCTCCATATATATATGTACGTATAGTTAGAGAAGTGGTGAAAAACAAAAAAGTAGTGGTTCTATAAATTTTCAGTTGGTCTCTCTTGTGACGGTCACAAACTTGTGACGGACTAAATATGACCATTTTATGATAAAAAGTAATCATCCATAAAATGTTACCAGTCATATAATGGTTACATTTTCCATAAAAATGGTCACATTTGCTCCGTCACAAGCTTGTGACGAGAAGTGCCCGTCACAAATGAGAATTTGTGATAAATTTTATGGTGTGCACAATAATAGTGGTCCCAATAGTATTCAACATATGGTTATTACGTTATGAGTTAGACTATTTTCTCAATAAGTCTCTCTTGTAACGGATATATTTTTCATAAGTTTTTTAATGGATGAAGTATCTCTCACTTGTGTAAATAAAGTAATTAAGCCTAGTGAAACACAAATGACATGTCTTTTTCTATTCATGTTGTTATAATTTAGCCGTTACAAGCTTGTGACGGATAGTCCTCACAAATGAGAATTTGTGCTAAAAAAATAAAACTTTTGGCCTATATTTGTGATTGACTATAATATGTTTCTTTTTAGTTACTGTAGAAAGGCTACAGCACTAGCATCATTTCTTTTGCAGCTCCCAATCTCTCTTGTTTGCTTGCTGTTTTTCTACTTGGGTGCATGTCGATCGGTCGAATTAGTTTTAAAAGCATTTTTGTTTTTTTTTTTTAATTTATTTTATCGGTCGAAATAATATTGTTTGAATTCAAGTTGATTGTAATTATAAGTAAAATTGTTAAGAAAGTGAAGGGGAAGAGAGAATGTTGATCTTATTAGGTTGACGATCACAATGAGATTACAATGGTTTATATAACCATAACCAAGACTCTTCATATTACCGTTATAAATGACGGTAATAATGAATGCGACTTTTCAAAGGCTAACCATAAATGAGACATAGTCCCAATACATTCCTAATACCCTCCTGCAATCGTAAAGGCAGTACGTTGTACGAACTTTACGATTGGAGAAAAACAAGAAAAGCGTAATTAAAAAAACGTCTTCCTCTCTTCATCTTGATCTTCTTCAAAAAAAAAAAAAACTTCTCATAATCTCAAGGTGGCACGGTAAGATAAACGAGTATCAAGACTCGTAAGACAAATTTTATTCGAACAAGAACGTTAAGCTTTTCGGACTTGTCGAATAAGGGGAATTTGTTAGGAACACTAATCGAACCCAAACAAATTTCGGTAACACGGAAAATTATCCGTCAATTCAGTTTTGGGAGAACGTTAAGTTTTTCGAACTCCAAATTTTGGTGCGTAACAACTCGCCAGTATATTTCTCTTTGTACCACCTTGATCAAATGAAGAAGAATTTCTCTAAAGTAAGGTTTAAATTAGAAATAAAAACAGAAGGCTTATAATCCATGAAAAATGATCCGGAAGAAGTATTGAAGATTTTTTTTTTTTTTGGATGTATTATTGCAAGTAGAGATCGTTTGTGTTTGAATTTAATCTTCTCCTCTTTAGTTATTTGCTACTGCTGTAGAACATTTTTGGAAGGGATGAATGGATGATGACCTCCCATGGCTAAAAGGCAGTACAATGTACACGAAGTTTTTTTTTTTCTTTTGGTTTGAGTTTTTGGCTAACTATAAGTCTTTTAATTGATTATCCTACCGGTGGGCGTCGTAGTTTTCTGGCCACCCACCGGTAAGATTGCGGAAACGGTTTTGTAGAGTTTTCAGGAACGAGTCTCTGATACCATGTTAAGAAAGTGAAGGGGAAGAGAGAATGTTGATCTTATTAGGTTGACGATCACAATGAGATTACAATGGTTTATATAACCATAACCAAGACTCTTCATATTACCGTTATAAATGACGGTAATAATGAATGCGACTTTTCAAAGGCTAACCATAAATGAGACATAGTCCCAATACATTCCTAATATTATAGGTATTATTATTAATCTATAATGAGAAAACAATATAACATGAATCCATTCCAAATGTGAACCAAACAACATGAATGAGATTTACAATCCATTACAAGATCAAACCAAACACCCCTTAAAAGGTATAGGGTTCTAACTCCATACCTCTATGGAGTTGGAATCCATTCAAATCCATTCCTAATGTTTGAACCAAACTGCCCCTAATATCTAAGTACAAAACAATCCATTTGAATAATTGAATACCTATTCCTATTATTAAGTGTCACTCTCATTGTTACTTAACTTATCTCCTTTTTGCTCAATTCACTATCAACACTAATTCACTAACCCCATCATTAATTGACAACGCACCACATTTGGGCCACACTCTCACCTCATGCACCAATCATATTCTACCCATTATTTACCTATTTCCTACAATTTCATTGGTTGTTTAATATTATATTACTATTATACTATTTGGTCGTGAGTTCTTTTAAGCGAATATTACCACCAAAAAACTCCCACGTCCCCAAAATATCTTCGCAAATTCTCATTTGTGATGGTCACTATCTGTTAGAAGCTTGTGACAGGTCGGATCCCTAGCTCTCACAAACTTGCAAGTGGGAGGGCAAGTGGAAAACCATCCACTTGCAAGCTTGTGAAAGGGATCCGTCTTGTCACAAGCTTGTGACGGATAGACCCGTCACAATTAAAACTAATTGAAATATCTTAGCCTTCATATCTTTGACGTGTACAAAAAAGAGATACTAAATATAATATAAAAATATCTTGTTCGGCTTTAATTTTGCCACGTTATCCCCTTTCTTATTATATTATTTATATTCCTATCCCATTTCCCATGATATAAAATAAATATCGTCCCTATATATATATTATACATACACTTGAGTACTTGACTCAATTTAGCATATGATAGTAGCTACATTTCTTAACAAACACCCAACTTACTAACATCACAGTTATTACGGGTTTATTTTGTCAAACAAATCCGTCATATATACAAAATAATATAATCGCTACCAAAAACACGGGAATTAAAGAGTTTAAACATGGACCAACACGGCGCACCTAGTAATAATAATACTAGTAATAATAATATTATTAATAATATGGTAGCGCCTTTTGTCCTGAAGACATATGAGATGGTAAGTGACCAGGTCACGGACCATCTCATAAGTTGGGGGAGAGCGAATAATAGTTTTATTGTGGTCGAACCTTTGGAGTTTTCTCAAAGAGTTCTTCCTGCTTATTTCAAGCATAATAATTTCTCCAGTTTTGTTCGTCAACTTAATACCTATGTAAGTTCTATTTATATCCAATCTATTTAATTTAAAGTGTTTTTATTACCCTTTTTTGGTGTTTGTCACTACTCAATTGCTTGATTAGAAAGTATTACCTTGTTTTTTGTGATCTTTATGTTGATGTTTAATTTGCTTAAAAGTTTATTTGAAAGTGACTGCTAGTTTTGTGAAATATTCATGTAGTTTTATGAGAATTATTAGGTTTTATAATCAAATTCATTTCTGGGTTTTAAATTTTTTTTCTTTACTATTTTAAAGATTTTAAGGAGGAAAAAAACTGTAGGAAGAAATAAGAATCATATATAGTGAGCAAAGTTGGTGTACTTTATTAGAAACAAGCAAGATGATGACCTAGTGTTTTACGTAACTACCCTTATAAAGAACACAAATTCTAACGTCTGCAGGTCATTTTAACGATAAAAAGTTACCGCTTAAAAAACTATTCTGGTAACTTTTTATCCAAGTATGGTTACATTTGATTGTAAATTGGTCACATTTACTCTGGCTCCAGCTTAAAACGAAATGTGACCCGTCTTAAAAGAGACTTATCAACTAAAGAATTTGTTAAAGCTTTTATGTGTGTAATTT
Organism: Heliosperma pusillum; assembly: GCA_022085475.1. NCBI lineage: Eukaryota > Viridiplantae > Streptophyta > Magnoliopsida > Caryophyllales > Caryophyllaceae > Heliosperma > Heliosperma pusillum. Next base: position 32,446 of record JAIUZE010007658.1, on the reverse strand, counting down.
CGTAAAAGAACATAAAGTTGATTTTAACGTAACATATTGTAGAACAATCTTACTTCGTACAAGGCTACACAAGACACATTCTGTTGGACTAAAGAGAGTAACACTTAAATTTTAAATTAATGGAAAATTAGTGATTAATAAGATTCGAGCTCAAAACCTCTGGTTATTCGCGTCACGCGAGCATGGACTTTGTAATAGAACAATATAATTTTGACCCTAAATACATTGGTAGAGACACTGTTGTGTTACTCTACAATTGGAAGAGATAAAGGAAATGATAGACTTTGGTTTATGCCAAAGGTCAAGAAGGACCATGCTCAATTTGCCAATTTGGCAACTTGGTGTAAGGATACAAGACAAAGCATAATGGCCTTAATGGGTCATTTTGTTTTTTTTTGTACTATACTACATACCATTAAATTGGTTAGGTCGATATTGTATGATAGGAATATATTTTATGTTTGGCGACTAGAGATGCAAGTGGGAACACGGACTCTTAAATCGTTTGCAATGAGTTTTTGCGAATTTTATTGAATTAGGTGCATGAGACAGACCCATAAATAAGTGAAGTTCCATCGTAAAATTAATTAGTGATAGGAGGAATAACTCACTTACTTAACGAGCATCGTCACCACATCGCACCTTGCGCTTCCAAGTCGAACGATCAGCTCTGATACCACTTGTTGAGTCATCTGCATCAGGTTTTAGAATTAGGTGCATCAAACCGATCAACAAGCAAGTGATGATGTTACATCCTAAAATCAATTGTTGTTATGAGGAGTATCTCACTTACTTATAATCTAGTTCATTCACTATTTTTCTACTGATGTGTGACAATACCCCCACACACATATGGGAAAATACCTCAATAAGGACAAGTGGAAGGGAACGATGAGAGGTTATAAACTTATGACAGTCGCAAGCAAAACGGTATGTACGTAGAATTATTGACATCCGAACAAATTTGACAGATTTGGAGAAGAATAATCCAAAAAAGGATTGTATAGTGGCTATTTTAATTTATTAATCTAGTAAGAAGCATTTATTCTATGAATATGTAAAGTTCAATAACACTACCCAAAAAATTTTGATTCCTGTAAATATTCTCTTATATAAGAGCAAACTGGGGCCTCAAACCATAAATTTAAACTTGTTGTGAAGTTAGTTTCTTGACAATTAATTTTGTCTAACATAATTATATACTTGTATGGTACACTACATAAATTCTTGTTTTAGACAGGGTAACCTGTCTAATCGCTTCAGACGGATCAAACCCTCTCACAAAAGACAAGTAGAGGGATAATGGATAATCCTTCACTTGCTCTTTTGTGATAAGACTTAACCATTTGAAATAATAAGACGAATCGTCCCGTTTAAAATAAGACCAATTACTCGTTATATTGTAATTGTATAATTTGCCTCTAAAGGAGGTCCATGATACGAAACATAGAATGTGTAGTTTCTGTTCATCATCGTACAAAAGTACATAATTTTTTACTCAATTATTACTCGTTGATTATTTGGACACCTAGGCTAAGACTGTACTTGCCAGCTGCCAGTACTTGGGTTCAACGCTACCAAGGTTATGGTCACCTGATGACAAAGTGACAAACAAAAAATAATTAGAAAAGGTCAATGGCTCTTGTTACAATAATTTTGTTTGGGAAATTGGGACAATGGAAATGCTTGAGACTTGAGAAAGTTGTCAAAACATATTGTCAAGTGCCACCATTTGCTCCCTTGACGGTCTACTATACAAATGTCAATTATAAATCAGCTTGTCTTGCTTATGACAGTTATAAGACCTCTCACAACTCTCTCTGCTCTCTCATCTTCACAGATGAGAATGTGTGATTATAATTTATAAATAAATTTTGTCAATTTTGTGTAAGTATTATACCATGATTTACTCCTTCTTGAATATACAAGGTACATTGTTCATGTTTTAGTGATTTCAATTTTGTATTTGATTAGGGGTTTCGGAAGGTAGACCCGGACAAATGGGAGTTTGCAAATGAATGGTTTCTAAGAGGTCAAAAGCAATTATTGAGAAACATATCACGTCGAAAGCACACGGCAAGACCTTATTACCACCACCAACTTCAAGAAATAGATGACCAATCTTTGGTAGCTGAGATTGAGCGGCTCAGAGGCGAGCAAAAGGCGTTAGACGAAGAAGTGATAGGTATGAATAGACGGTTAGAAGCCACCGAGAGGCGGCCTCAGCAAATGATGGCTTTTCTATCTGAAATCGCCAAGGATCCTAATATCTTACCACGTGCTATTATGGAAAGAGGTCGGGCCTTACACATTTGTGCTGAAGGCCCGACCAGTCCTGACAAAAGGAGGAGGTTGTTATTAACAACCTCCTCTTCGTCATCTGGCATGGCACGGTCTAATAATAGTGAAGACGAGGGGACAAATTTCGGGACAGTTTCATCGTCGAGCTTAGAATTGGACGCTTTCGGACATTGTTCCTCGTCCCCTGATACAAGCAATAGTCCTAATTCCGCATCACTGACAAGGTTTTTGTCCCACCATGAACAATATAATTGGAACGACGGTGTAATGTCTATACCTATATGTTCGACATCGACTCCAAATTACAATTCCTTTGAAGCGGGTTCTAATAATGCAACTCAGGCTATAGAACACATTACTAATTATGTTCCCTTAAGTGACAATGATAATAAATCATCGTCCTATCCATTTTCATTATTTGGTAGCGGGTTTTAGGTTTTGTTTTTGTATTCCTTTAGGAGTAAACTTGATTTTGTAATGGCAATATAATTTTGTTCGGATGTAATTAAGGTCATTGTTCAGTTCTTTGTATACTTCTTTCTTTTGTATCGTTCATGTAAGCAATTTAGAATACTTGTATGTAGTACTCCCTCTAGTGGCGGACCCAGGAATTTCGAAGAATGGGGGTACAATTTTTTTTTGGTCGATTTTCCGCTTAACATATTGTTCTCAAGAGATAACTTTTTTTTATCCTTTTAATCTATAAATAATAACATGTGACGAGCAAAAGTAATTAGTTCTTATGTTACTCATATACAAATATTGTACAAATCTGGAAAAAAAATATTATGGAAGGAGGAGAAATTTCCAATTTTTCTATGGTGTTATTTTTCGTCTATTTTAAAAACTTTCATCTCCAATTGGTACCTCATGATCAAAATTGCCTTCATTTTTAAAAATCAACGCAAATTGATAGCGTTGTGGGAGTAGTAAAACTTAGTAAAAAAAATTGTATTTCAATTCCGATATATATTTAAAAAGTAATTAACATCGGCTAAATTTTTTAAAAACCACAATATAAATTGATGGGTTGAAAACCATATTTCTCTTTTAAAGATATACTCCTCTTTACTAAGAAAAAGAAAAGAAAAGGAAAATTAAAATTGCTACTAGCAAGGATCGAACCTGGGAAGCCAAGGAAAGCATGAAAGAGCTTTAACACTAGAACACTAACAACTTGAAGTTTATCATTTATACTATAATGTACATATTAAGAGTCTTCGCATTAAGCCGCAGAATAACAACAATCTTTTTTTTTTTTTTTTTTTTTTTTTTCTGTGGGGTGGCACGTGACCTCCCGGGATCCCACGTGGGTCCGCCACTGACTCCCTCCCTTTTATCCGATTCTTTATGCTTAACTAGAATAATTCTCACAAATCAATAAAACATAAATAATATGTTAAGTTGAAGGGAGTAGTAATTACTATATTTATACTATTAGGGTTGATAACGAGACGAGATATATAGCTCGTGAGCACGCAACTTGTGTTAGGCTCAAGATTTCTCACAAATCAATATACATATGTTAAGTCGAAGGGAGTAGTAATTGCTATATTTATATTACTATGGCCTATGGGAGCGAGATAACGAGACGAGATAGCTCGTGAGCAACTCGAGCTCGTCTCGTCGAGAGTTTAACGAGTCAAGCCGAACTATATTTTATGCACTTTTGTTGATCTTTTAACAATAAATTATCATACCATTAACATAATACCCCTGTGTTCTTGCGAATTCTACGTGATACCCCCTTCACTTTTTAAAACCTATGTGGTACCCCTTAGTTTAATCAATAGCTATCGTTGTAACCCCAAACTCTTTTCCGTCAATATTTGTGTAGTTTCTACATTAGGTAATGGCTAAACTACGCATCACCAATCCCTCTTTCTCACCAATGACAATTAATCATAGGCCACCTAACCTCGTCTTCGTTGCACCATCACTCACGCCGCCGAAAACGACACCACCATCGGCATTCACCTAATCTTCATCGCACCACAACTAACTTTTTGCCTCGCTCTTATCTTAGCATCATCCTCGCCAATAACCATTATATTGATTTCCATTCTCGCCACCACCACTCTTGCCAATAATCATTATTCTTTTGATTTCGGTTCTTGCCACTAACAACCCCTTACATATCCTAACACCATGACACCTCCTCCACCCAAATAGACTCATTAGCACAAACTTTGTGCCACCAATTCTCCTTCAGTTATGAGTCGCCTAGATTTACACAACAGTATAATTAAAGCGCTCAAAGCAGGGTTGTTAGGTAGTAGGAACGTAAAAAGGTGGATATTAGATGGAAGTAGAAGTGGAAGTGGGGAAGAGGGACAATGGAGTATTGTTAGGGTGGCTTTAGGAGGGGTGAGGGTGGTGAAGGGTGAGGTTAGGATATTTCATGTAAGCGAGATAATATTGGTATAATGTTAATTTAGTAATAATCTAATAATATTAGAGGGTAATTATATTATTAAGTCAAAACAAAGGTGTAATAAGCAATCATGTCATCAATTAACGGAACAAATTGACGGAATAGAAGTTCGGTGTTACGGCGATCGATGATTAATGAAATAAGTTAGACTACCACATATGTTTCGAAAAGTGGAGGGGTGCCATCTAGAAATTGCAAAAACACAAGAATACTATGTAGAAAATCCTTAAAAAAACAAGTAGAACGTCGAATTCGAGAAAAAACACAAGGGTACAACGTAAAATAAAAATAAAAAATTTCATTTTGTCGGAGATAAAATAGTAGTGGAGACTGGAGATAAAATAGTAACTCTTTTGACAGAAACGTTTTTAGTGCTTAAAAATAATTAAATTGTCATATAAGCTTGAGATGCAACTATTTGTGAAGAAAGAGTCTATATATATAATACTCCCTCCTAGTCGCTCATTTCTTCCCTCTTTCCTTATTGGGTAAGTCGGATTTTCTTTCCTCTTTTCCTTTTTGGATGTGGGGTTGTGTGTTTTGTGTGGTCTAAATTCATTTGTATGTGGGGTAGTGTGTTTTGTGTGGTCCAAATTCATTTCCTTAATTTTTGTGTAAAAGGGAAAGGGGAAGAAATGAGTGACTAGGAGGGAGTATATACAATATTCACTTCCGCTCTTGTTTCTTGATTTGGTAAGGTTGAATGACCTTAGTTAAGTCGGTACCAAATACAAATGTCTCATGCATGTGATTATGTGAAAATAGTTGTGTTGTTATGATTTTTCTTTTAATTGTCATTTTATTTGATATGATGTGCTTGACTTAAGGTTTGGTCTGCCATGTCGTGTGATATGATTGAGAGTGGTAGTCAAAATACTTATATTTTTTTTATCAATTTGCCGGTATATCCATTTCAAAATTAAAACGAGTCAAATAGTACACTACTTGTTTAAATAAGACAGTTATTTTGCTAGTATTATGACTTTTCTTTTGTCTTATCCAAACTATTTGACACGTCTTAAGCTTAGGACGGGTCGACCCGTTTTAAGTGAAAATTTGTGTATTTTATAGGTAATACGTACACTAATTCGCATTGAAGACAGGCATATCCGTCTTCAATGAATATTGGTCGGGATGCCTCTCACAAAGAGGCAAGTGAGATATTCCCGTCTTTGTGATAGGCAACGCGACCCGTCTTCAAAAAAACTTGTTGATATACATATCATATCGTTTTATACAAACAATAAGTCTTGGTTAAGACAGGTCAAATGCGGGGGTAATAAACTACTAATAAAGATAAATTTTTTGATATTTCCTAGGCAACAAGTTGGGTGATTTGATATGTCATTGACCCGTCTTAAACTTAAGACATATAATATCCTCTTAAATGAGAATTTGTGTTACACAAATTGATTGGTACGTAGGATTTAGAGGTGATAACAAACAGAGCCGAGCCCGAGCTTGTGTTCATGAAACTAAATTTGAGCTCGAGTTGATCTCGAGCTTAACCAAGCTTAAGGTCGTTACCGGCCATAATCGCAAGCGTACGTTAGCCCGAGCTCGAGCTCAACTCAAGCCTATAAAAGTGTTAAATTATCGTGTTTTTATTTCAATATATTCAATAACAAGATTTGGAGATTTTATATAAAATATGGGACAAATCAATTAAAAAAATTGATATAGTTATATATATCTGATAAATATTTCTATAAAATGAGAGCAAATATTAGCTTGGTTTGACTCATTAAGTTATCAAGCCGAGCCGAGTTCGAGCCAAACTAGCACAAGCCGAGTGATGAGCGGTTTGTCGTGCACCGCTCAAGCAAAAACAATTTATAAAAAACCCAACTAATGCGATAGCGGTAGTCGTGGTCGGTCTCAAGGATGGTGGGGTTGGAAGGTTGTAAGTCTAGGTTTTCGTTATAGTTTAATCAAATAAAAAGTTTGTTTTTTAGTAACTAAATTAATAAGAAAGAACTATGAAATGAACAAACTAATACTAATGCAAATAAGCGAAAAATCACGGTCTCGGGGTCTCAAATGTGAGGGAAATGAGTCGGGTTTTGACTAAAGGAGAGGACGGGGTCGGTTTACATTTAATTCCGAGTCATGCTTATGCTTTCGCGTAAAGACAAGACCCAAAATCGACTCATCCAAACTTTCGCTATAAGGACAAGTCACAAAACAAGTGAAAGACTCAATATGAACACAAAGTCACAAACTACCCATATTAATCTCATGATCTCCACACCATACTCAAACCACATTTAATCTCAAACATATTTAAGACAAACATGAAGATTAAAACAATAATAATAAATGTAAACATTACTAATTACTAGATCTACTAAAACTATATAATGCCCTGCTTCGTATTCAGTGATAGCTTATCTGATTAAAATACTAATGTCATTACTTCAAGTTTATCGTACGCCTTTAGTGGATATAATGATATGACAAGAATATTTTTTAAAATAAAGTTAACCAAATAGTTTCTAGTAAAATCGACGATCTTACTAGAAATAAAAGTGATGAATCTTCTATTTTTTGCCTCTAAATAAAACATTACTAAGAGTAAATTTTATAATTAAAGATCAAATGGAGTTAAACCAGTAGTGTAATTGTGAAATTCTCATATATCTCTGTCTAAAAATCACACATTTGCGCGAGATCTATGATAGTAATAATTAGAATTGATATTGTAGCAAAGTCGCTATGCACAACGACTTTGCTACAGTACAAAAAATATAAATATTTTTTAACTTTATCCTGTTATTAGCCATAAAGTCTGTGAGTCACTCAACGACTTTGGTCCAAACTCAATTTATTCTATAACTTCTTTATTTATTTACAAGTCAATAAGTTTGGTGACGACTTCAATGGAAGTTGCTTACCCACCCGACGACATAACTCCAAGTCGCTAGTCGTTGATCAACTTGTGCCGTTGCACCGCTTCGTACATCCTTATCCTACATGGACGTATTTTTTTCAATGAACCCAATTTTACAACTTTCTTTGTATTTAAACATTATTTTTCTATAATTCGCTAATTTGAGATTCAATTTTTGTAAGACTAGACAAATTCCAAGCTTAACTCGAGCTCAAGTTCATATATAATTACAAGTCAATCTTTAATGATGAGTGATAGATGAACCCATCTCAACCTATAGGATATAAATATAATATATGAGCCTTAACCAAAAATCAGATCGAGATGAAACTATTATCCTATTAATCAGATCGAGATGAAGCTATTATCGATTTGGTTTCTGTATAGTTCTATGGATATTACTACTTCACTACTGTGTTATAGAATATGATGTATGCCATCTTAATCAAGGCAGTACACGGGATTCATCTAATGACCAAATTGTATCCAATCAGATTCTACGATTTCTACTTATTTAACACATTCTACCAAATATAGTAGGTCATCCACCTTGATTAGTCATGACCACCTTGTGAAAGTTACTATTTTTGTCTCCTAATAATTTAGGTAGGGATCTTTGATACACACTAATTTTCAAATCAAATCTACGTTACGGTTGCAATTTGATTGTCCACACGAGAAAGGTTTAGATGGGAGTTTTCTACATCATTGTAGAATGAAAGAACTTTGTTAAAGCTGTTAGGAATATTACGTAATCTTACGTAATATTCTGTATATTTATCTTTCCATCTTTCTTATTGTGTAATCTTGTTAATATTTTCAAATCTCCGTCTTATAGTATATTATCATAGTTTGTATTAGGTAAATATTGTGTTCCCATTAGCTTAGGGTTTATGATTGTAACTAGTATAAATACTAGCCTTGTATTCATTGACAATTGTGAATAATAATAATAATAAACTCTTTCCCTTACATGGTATCAGTTACCCTTCGATCCTTCACATAAAACAACCTCGTCTTCAACAACTCTCGATATGTCGAGCCTCACCATCCAAAATCCTCATGAACCGAGCATTCCGCTCTATCTCGTTAATTTATCCATGGTAGACAAACTCACTCCATTGACGTTTATGCAATGGCAAGATCAAGTTGCATCGTTCCTTATTGGGTACGACTTACTCAAATACCTTGATGGCTCTTATCCGTGTCCTTCAGCCACCGTTGCCGCACCCACCGCCACAGACAAAACCCCCACCACCATCCCTAACCCAGCCCTACAAACCTGGAAATGCCAAGACCACCTAATCAAAGGCGCCTTACTTGGCACCCTCAAACCAGAAACCCATGCCCTCGTTATGCGTGCTCCAACCTCACATGACGTTTGGACTATACTCTCCAATACCTATGCCAAATCAACCCGTGGTCATATCCTTCAAGTTAAAGACCGTCTTGACTCCATCTCAAAAGACTCAACTCAAACCGTCACTGACTATATGTACACCATCAAATCTTGCTCCGACAAACTCGCCATTCTTGGCAAACCTATGGACTCCGAAGATATCATTGTCAAGGTCATTCGTGGCCTCAACTATGAAACCTACAAACCTATCATCGATGCCGTTAATGCTCGAGACGACCCTATTTCCTTTGATGCCCTTCATGAAAAACTCATCAACTTCGACCTCAGCCAAAAACATCACTCCCAACCAGCCCCCTTTCCTGCCTCGGCCCACATTGCTCACACCAATCGACCCTCCAACCGGCCCTACATCCCCACCAACAATCGTAGCACTAGCTCCACCGCTCGTCCCTCTTCCTCTACCGACACCTACACCCCTGCCCCGTTCAAGGGTAAGTGTCAATACTGCCGTGCTACGGGCCATGTCATCTCGACTTGCTACAAGTTCAAACGCGATTACCCCAATGTCGTCTTTCCCTCCTCAAATGCTTTTGTTCCCACTTCACAACACCGTGCCCCACCACAAGCCCACACCGCCACTACCGACACCCCCACCTCCCCTTCTTCTCGCCCCTGGCTGGTCGACAGTGGTGCTACTCACCACATCACCAACGACCTTGACAACTTGGCTCTCCACGCTCCATATGATGGAAGCGATGAACTAGTGATTGGTGACGGTTCTGCCCTACCCATATCTCGTGTAGGTTCGTTTCATCTTTCACTCAATTCAACTACTCCACTTTCTTTTAAGAACGTGTTATTTGTTCCCTCGATTTCTCGAAATATTTTGCCCGTCTCACAATTTTGTTTTGATAACAATGCCTATTTTGAATTTTCACAAAACTATTTTTTTATAAAGGATAAACAAACGCATCAGATTCTCATACGCGGGACGTCTAATGGTGGAGTCTATGAATGGCATCCTCCTCAACCTGCCGCGTACATTAGCCGACTCTCCAAAGACTATGGTTGGCATCATCGTCTTGGACATCCTTTGGAAAAAATACTACAATATTTAATAACTAAGCTTGCTGTTTCTACTCCTAGTTCCTTAGTTGATTTTTGTAACTCTTGTCATATACACAAGAGCCATAAACTTGAGTTTTCTACGTCAACATTAATATCAAAAGCACCCTTAGATTTAATATTTACCGATGTATGGTCATCTCCAATTTTATCTTATGATAATTTCAAGTATTACATTATTTTTGTTGATCACTTTACTAAATATATTTGGCTCTACCCACTTAAACAAAAATCCGATGCGACAACTATTTTCACTCGTTTTCAAAAACTCGTTGAAAGATTTTTCAAACGCCCCATCTTACAAATATTCTCCGACAATGGCGGTGAATATATTAAGATGGCTCACACCCTTAATGACCAAGGTATCGGACACCTTACCACCCCACCCCACACCCCCGAGTTAAACGAGTATGCAGAACGTCGTCACCGTCATATAGTTGAAACCGGCCTTGCCCTCCTCACCCATGCTCATTTACCACCCGTTTTTTGGCCTCATGCCTTCTCTACTGCCACCTATCTTATTAACCGTCTCCCCACACCAACATTGCAAAACTCGACTCCATACTTCACTCTATTCGTCCATCAGCCCAACTACACAAAACTTCGAAGCTTCGGCTGCCTTTGTTATCCGTGGCTCCGACCATACACCACGCACAAATTAGAACCCCGTTCCAAACCGTGTGTGTTTGTCGGTTACTCACCTACTCAAAGTGCGTTTTATTGTCTCGATCCCACTACAAACAAAACATTTGTCTCTCGACATGTTAAATTTATCAAACATAGCTTTCCTTACCCGGACCTTGTTCGCCAAACCACAACCAGCCCCTCCCCTTCTCTGTCCACCTCCTCCTGGCTTCCCGACACTCTCACCCCTCCTTCCGCTGCCACCTCACCACCACCACCCACGCCACCCAACCCCCCGCCCCTGGCTCCCCCCTGCTCGACACTCCCCTACCCCAGCACCTACACCCAGCTCCCCTGCCTCCCCCAGTTCCCCTGCCTCCCCCAGCTCCCCTGCCTCCCACACTTCCTCTGCATCTGCTCCCTCTCCCGTATCACTTGTGACCACACCTCCCTCCCACAGCTCGCCTCCTCCCCCACCCCCTCCACCTCCTCCTCTAATGACCACCCGACTCTCAAACAATATTAGAGTCCCCAACCCCAAATATGCCAAACTAGCCCATCTACTTCCGCCATCCCAACTCCCTAATACTACAAAACAAGCCTTAGTCGACCCTAAGTGGCGCGATGCGATGCTTGCCAAGTTTGCTGCCTTGCAAAACAATCATACATGGACTCTTGTCCCTCCTAACTCATCCTACAATGTCATTGGATGTAAATGGATTTATCGTATCAAATACAAACCCGATAATACCATTGATAAATACAAAGCTCGTCTTGTTGCAAAAGGATTCCTTCGACGACCCGGAGTTGATTACTCCGACACCTTTAGTCCAGTTGTAAGACCCGCCACGGTAAGTACTCTGTTGTCCCTTGCTCTCATTAACGGTTGGTGTCTTCGCCAACTTGACATAAACAATGCCTTTCTCCAAGGTAATCTTAATGACGAAGTCTACATGTCACAACCACCGGGGTTCACTAGTCCTGAACACCCCTCATACGTATGAAAGCTCGCTAAAGCTATATACGGTCTTAAACAGGCCCCACGTGCCTGGTACACGACACTCAAGCAACACCTCCTTGGCCTCGGCTTCAAGGCCTCACTTGCTGACTCGTCTTTGTTTTTATACACGACACCGTCACACTCCATTTACTTACTTGTTTATGTCGATGGCATTATTGTCACCGGTTCCAACCCGAGTGATGTGTCTTCCTTCATTGAGTCCCTAGCCACACGGTTTTCACTCAAAGATTTAGGCACTTTGTCTTATTTTTTAGGTGTTGAAGTCACCCCCAACCCCCTTGGCGGTCTTCTCTTGACACAATCAAAATATATCCATGACTTATTGCAGAATCACAAAATGATCGAGTCAAAACCCGCCACCACACCCGTGGCTGTCCACCCCACCCTCCATCACGATGGAAGTCCCGAAATCCCCAATAACACGGATTATCGTGCTCTTTTGGGTAGTCTACAGTATCTCTCGTTCACTCGTCCCGATATCGCCTTCACCGTCAACAAATTGGCTCAATTTAAGCATCGTCCCACTGACCTCCATTGGTGTGCCCTGAAGCGCTTGCTTCGCTATCTAAATGGTATGTCTCATGTTGGTCTTCAACTTTACCGGTCCTCCCCCACTCGGTTACACGCCTATTGTGACGCGGATTGGGCTGGGGATCGTGACACGTACGTCTCCACCTCGGACTATGTTACTTACCTAGGTTGCAATGCCTTATCTTGGGCCTCGAAGAAACAACGTGCCTTAGCTCGGTCTTCTACCGAGGCCGAATTTCGTGCAATTGCCACTACCTCAGCCGAACTTACTTGGCTACGGTCATTACTATCTGAACTTCGTGTTCCAATCTCTCAACCACCGGTTATCTATTGTGACAACCTAAGTGCAACTCACTACTCCGCCAACCCGGTGTTTCATTCAAGAATGAAGCATCTCGCCCTTGCCTTCCATTTTGTTCGTGAACAAGTCCAGAACGGTCATCTCCGTGTTCAACACATCTCCGGTGATGATCAGCTAGCCGACGTCCTTACCAAGCCTCTTCCAAGACCACGGTTTGCCTTGCTGCTTTCCAAGATCGGTCTCGCCTTCGGGTCGTCCGTCTTGCGGGAGCGTGTTAGGAATATTACGTAATCTTACGTAATGTTCTGTATATTTATCTTTCCATCTTTCTTATTGTGTAATCTTGTTAATATTTCCAAATCTCCGTCTTATAGTATATTACCATAGTTTGTATTAGGTAAATATTGTGTTCCCATTAGCTTAGGGTTTATGATTGTAACTAGTATAAATACTAGCCTTGTATTCATTGACAATTATGAATAATAATAATAAAAAACTCTTTCCCTTACAAAAGCCTCTTAAGGTCAAATAATTAATTTCTTCCTAATGAAGTAAATCTAAGTTTCACAAATCAAAGGTTTTGGTTGTCGATATACTCCCTCCGTCCCGGTCAATTATTGGCCTATTCATTTTTAGAGTGTCTCGGTTAATTGTTGTCCTTTCTATATTTGGAAAGATTTCTATGAGTAATTTGATCACCCAATGTGACTATAGCCTACTTGTCATCCACTAAATGGAACTACAAATGGTCTCCTTTCTTTTCTTGGTCTTTGTGCCAAAATAAAAGGACAATAATTAATCGGGACGGAGAGAGTATTTTTCTTTTTGTTTAACATTAATTCTTACTTAGTAATATGAAGGGTGCACACATGAAAGCGTTTGGTTATTCATATGAAAAATATAATAATCTTGGCATATAGAAATTATTACTTCATCTGTCGTAGTTAATAGTTTGCGTTTACTTTATTTTGTGATGAAAAAATAAAATAAATGTAAATTATTAACTGAGACTGAGAGAGTATGTAGTAAGTCGCTTTACTTGGTGTTATAACTTATGGTTGTTTAATTGGAGTTATCTATTGCATAAGTTATGAGAACCAAATTATAAGACACAATGTTGATTACTCCTACTATTTTTCTTTGATATGGATGTAAAATTTATCAACTAAATTATAAGACACAACATTCACCACTCCAGGAGTATAACTTTCATTGTATCTCATGTTAATACTATTATCGGAAAATTCACGTGGTACCCTCGAGGTTTGCCATTTTGCACGAAATACCCAAAATTTTGATCTAGAAAACTTTAAGAGGTCAAAACTCGTATTTACGAGATCAGAAAGTGACGATTTTTTTTTCAAATCGATTGTCTTTCAAAGTACTACGATTTGGAAAAAAAAATTGTCGAGTTCAGAATTCGTAACCAAGAGATATGCTCGCTCAAAGTTTGTTCGGTCAAAAAAACTTTGACATGCAATAACTTCTAGCTACGGGATCCAAATACAATAATTTTTTTTTTCAAATCGTAGTTCTCGGAAAGATGATCGATTTGAAAAACAAAATCGTCACTTTATGATCTCGTAAACACGAGTTATGACCTCTTAAAGTTTTCTAAATCAAAATTTTGGGTATTTCGTGCAAAATGGCAAACCTCAGGGGTACCATGTGAATTTTCCGTACTATTATTTCACTACTCCCGCAGTTACTATTGTTTACTTTGACTACTTTCGTTATTTTTACGGTTAAATTCAATATTTCCTGTTAATTTTATCAAACTAATATATTTAAATAAAAATATATATTTCCTTAAATTAATTAGTTACCTATTTGTTCATACTATCTAATTGACGGTGAACTATTATAATATTATTATTTTTCTTAAGTTACCTAATTTCCTAAATTTAGACGACTATTATTTCTATAGTTTCCAAAACTTAACCTACTTATATTATGTTTATTGATGTATTTATATATACCCCAAACTGTACAATATATGAAGTTTTATAAGTTTATGTCATTACATTACTACCCCTGGTTTCCACATTAATATATATAGTATAGATACATAGATACATAGATAGATAACCGAAAAGTATTGGACCACTTGGACACCCTAACCCTAACCCTCGTCAGACTTCAGTTTGTGTCTGAAATTTTTGACCCATCAACTCTACGCCGAGATTTTGTATGCAACATGTATACACTGGGAAGGTCGTATAAATTCCGCCCCCAATTCGATTCATCGTCACCCCTATACACTTACCATTAGGAAAAAGGAAATTGTTTTGGTATTTTTACCGTTTATATTTCGTAGGGTTAATGAGGTCTTATATCGTTAATTTGAGTTATATGATTGTGTATGATGTAAGCTATGATAATACGGAAAGAGATTAACCCAAGAGATTTGGTGACGCGAAAACCCTATGAGAGAAAAACCGCGAGAAGGGGACGGTACCCTTCCAAATATCCACTGCCAAATTATATTTCATCAAGAGTACAATGAAGGCACGAGTTTCTGTGACAAATCTCGCGATAACGGAAATAAAACATAACAAGCATGCAATTTATATAGCGGAAAATACGATATTTTTGAAACTTTTAACATGCCAAAAGAAAAGTACGAGGAATGTCAAATAATTACAAGCTAAAGTATAATATACTACAAAGAGACGTAGTCTCTCAAAACGTTATCAAATATCAAAGTTGTTTAGCAAAACTAGCTAAGAAACGTCTAGGGGTGAATCGTCGAGGCCAACGCCCGCTAGCTCACACCCGAACCCAAAAACAAGCAAAATCCATCCAAGCAACATGTTCATCCATGAAAACATGAACGCCACAGTCAGTGGGGAGTAACTCCGGGTTCTCCCAGCCATATCACAAATAATATACTTAAACGGTAATAGACAAGTAGAAGCATACATATATATATATATACATATATATATAGGCCGGATCCGGTGAGGCAGCTAATTATGGCGAGGCGGCTAGCCTCACCAAATTCATTCATTAAACTTGGACTGACTAATTATTTCTAATATGCTTTGGGCTGAAAATTTGTTGGGGTCATTCCTAACTTTTCATTTGACCCAAAATCATTTCTCTCTCTAAAAAAATAAAAAGCCCAAAATACTTAACTTCTCTCTCTAAAAAACTAACAAATTCAACTGCCATAAAAGTTAAAATATATCTTCATAAAATCTTCATAAATTCAACTGATATCTTCATGCATAAATTTAGGTAATTCAATCAATCATATAAGTTTGTTAATTGCATCATTCAATCAATTGCATAAATTTAGGTAATTCAATCGATCATTCATTCAAATTTTCGATCAAAATTTTCGATCATTCATCTAGTTAATTGATCATTCAATCAATCAATCAATCAATCAAAGACGAAGATTTCCAGGTAATTTCCAGTTAATTTCAAATTTTCGATCAAAATTGAGCATAATCATATAGGTTTGTTAATTCAATCATAAATCGATCATAAATCGATGATATAACGATCGATTGATATTTCCTTGATGATATAAGGCTAGCGATTTACTTATTACATTATTTTCGTCGATTTGCAGCTGTAATTGCTATGGAGATTGTAGATATCGCAACGGTTGCTGATAATACAAGTGTTATTGAAACAAGTATTTTTTTTTTTTCGCTAATTAATGTTTTATGAATCATAGATTGTGTTTTATGAATTCATATGTTAAGTTTGTGAATCTGAGTCCTTGTTTAGTGAATATTGAAGCTTCATCTGTGAACATATATAAAAGATAATACTCTGAAACTTGATCGAAATTAATAAGATCATGTACTTTGCTCGTTTCCTTATTTTGTGAATCACAGTCCTTGTTCAGTGAAACTTAGACCTTGTTTTGTGAAACTTAGAGCTTGTTTTGTGAACCTAGAAGATAATATTATAAAACTGACTGCTAGCTAAGTGGCTAAAATCATCTTCTCTGCTCTATTCCATTGTTTGTGAATCTAAGAGATTTTTTTTTGAAACTTAGAACTTGTTTTGTGAAAGTAAAAGATAATATTATAAAACTTGAAACTTGTTGTGTCTATTATTTTGTGAATCTTGTAGGCCTCGTTTTGTGAATTATACAGCTTGTTTGAGTTCTTGTTAATCTGATTTTGTTGAACCTTTTATCTCCTTAGGTGTTGATTCCAATGTCAACTCCAATGCTCTAATT
This sequence comes from Heliosperma pusillum, assembly GCA_022085475.1. Classification (NCBI taxonomy): domain Eukaryota; kingdom Viridiplantae; phylum Streptophyta; class Magnoliopsida; order Caryophyllales; family Caryophyllaceae; genus Heliosperma; species Heliosperma pusillum. Next base: position 15,658 of record JAIUZE010007658.1, on the reverse strand, counting down.
CTGGTCAGTTGTGGTGTGACGCCTCGTGTGGGTTATGGTGAGGATCCTTGCTCTAATGTTGGTTCTGGTCAGGATGGTGAGGTTTCTACTGTTGTCTCAACAACCCCTACAATGCCAACTATTTCCACGCCTACTACTTTGGTAACTTACACACCGTGTGGCAGTGAGCAATGGATAAGTAGGATTGAAGAGAAGTTTACACCGGTGATTGGCAAAACATTTGTGGACTTAGAGTCAGCGATTATGTTCTACAAAATTTATGCTATTGCTTGTGGGTTTGGAGGAAGGCTGTCTTCAACTAAGAGGTTTCATGATGGTATTATTCGAACAAAAGTCATGGTTTGCCATCGTCAAGGTTTTAATAAGAGGAAAAGACGTCCTCCCCAAGCTGGTGCACAAACGAAGACAAAATCATCTGCTAAAACCGGCGCGAAAAAGGGTGGAGGTGGAGATGAGGCTGAGAGTTCTAATAGGCGAACAGGTACAAGGATAACCAAGATTAAAAGGTAGGGGTGTGAAGCGATGATCAAATTCATGTTCGAAAAAGGCATGTACAAGATTCAACTATTCTACGAGGGTCACAATCACCCACTGACTCCGGTGAAAGATAGGGAATTCGAGAAACTTGCAGAAAATATAAATAAATTGGAAGCATATCATAAGCAGTTGATTATCCAGAATTCGAGAGTGAATGTTGGGCCTAGTTTAACATACAACTTATGCAAGGAGCAAGCAGAGGGTTTTGAAAATGTGGGAGCTTCCTTTAGGCAATTCAAGAATTTTCAACGGAATGTGAAGTGTCTCCTTAACTGTAAGGATGGACAAATGTTCATATCGCGTTTGGAAACCCTTAAAGAAACGAAAGGGTTGGAATTTGCTTATGAAACGGATACTGACGGATCTTTGACAAGGATTTTTTGGACAGATGCGGTGTCCAAGAGATCTTACGCATTGTTTGGTGATGCATTTTCATTTGATCCTACATATGGAACAAACAAATACAACATGAAATTCACGCCTTTCACTGGCAATGACCATCATAAGAAATCGGTAACTTTTGGACGTGCTCTTTTAGACCATGAGGACGATGGAGCATTTATTTGGGCGTTTCAGCAATTTTTGAAAGTAATGGGTGGCAAAGAACCACATTACATCATCACTGACCAAGACCCAACAATAATAATTGCAGTTTCAGGTCTGTCTGTGAATCTCAGACCTTATTTAGTGAATCTTAGAGCCTTTTTTGTGAAACTTGGTTAAAATGACCTCTTCTTACTCGTTTTCTTATTTGGTGAATCTCAGACCTTGTTTAGTTAATCTTAGAGCCTTTTTTGTGAAACTTGGTTAAAATCACCTGTTCTTACTCTTTTTCTTATTTGGTGAATCTCAGACCTTTTTCTGTGAATATTAGACATTGTTCTGTGAAACTTGGTGAATCATTTAGTTATACTTTTTGGTGAATCGAGAGACATCATTTGTTAGACATAGCTTTTGCATGTGGCACATTATGACATAATATGAGATTAAAAAATGATCTTGAAAATATGAGATAATGTGATTTTGTGATTTTGCAGCCGTGTTCAAAAAAGCTAGACATCGCTTTTGCATGTGGCACATTATGAAAAAAGTAACAGACAAGGTTGGGAGCAAAATTTGCAAAGAAACTGAGTTCTTAAGCCGTCTGAACAATGTTGTCTGGAATGACGACATGGAGCCTGAGGAATTTGAAGAGAATTGGGATAAGGTCATGAGTGAGTCTCGTTAGAAGGACATAAATGGTTGACTGACAAGTTTGCAGAACGAGACCAGTGGATACCCGCTTATTTCAGGAATGTGGCAATGGGAAACATTTTAAAAACCACACAAAGATCAGAGAGTACGAATAGCTTCTTCAAGAGATTTGAAAATAAATATGGGACTCTCGTGGAATTTTGGATGAGATTTGAGAGTGCCATGGACCAACAAAGGCACAATCTAAAGCTTCTTGAAGCACAGAGCGATAGTTCAATGACTGAAACAAAATTCGGGTCAAAAGGGAGGACCAAGCAGTGAGGGTCTATCTGCATGAAGTGTTCCTAGAGTTCCAAAAGGAGGTTGAGTTTTCGATAAATGCGAGTAGTGTCTGTGGATATACCCCACCAGATCCAGTAACTAACTTTGAGGTTTCAATGGTTGAGGACGCGAACAAGCGAAAGAGATATGCGGTTGAGTACAATATGAGAACACTGGATGTAAGTTGTTCATGTAAAATGTTTGAAAGGAATGGTATTTTATGCAGCCACATCATCTATATTTGCTCAGCGAAGTTTAAGGAAATACCTGAGAAATACATCTTGCGTAGATGGAGAAAGGATGCACTCAGAAACCCAGTTCATGATTCGAACGGAAACCTTCTGGAAAACTACGATTCTGCTGCTAATAAGAAATTTGGAATGCCTCGTGTCTGGTCTGAGATATATGCAACTCTTGGTATCCTAAAAACTAAAGAAGATTCCGATCTGAGTGAGTTTGCTGAGCTAATTAGAGAATTCCGAAAGAAGTTGGAGCCAAACCCAAAGCCTTTGACAAAGGAACAGGAATTGGAGGTCCTTCTGAACTGCAAGATTCCAAAAGAAGTCAAGATCCTACCACCTAAGGTCTCTAAGAATAAGGGTAGTGGTAAAAGATTGGTGAGTGGCAAAAATAAGGCAATTATGAAGGCAAAAAAACCGAAAAGGTTGTGTGCTAAGTGTAAACGTATGTCACACCATGATAAAAGGAATTGTCCAAATGCTTTTGCAGAGCTTCCTCCCGAAGATCAAGTATGTGATTTTAGTTTCACTTCTGCTTTTTTAGTTCTGAAATGTGAATCTAGCTCCTGATTTTGTGAAACTTCGACTAGATTTTGTGAAACTTAGCCCTAGATTTGTGAACAAGTTCTGAAACTTTTGCTGTTTTTCTTATTTGGTGAATTTCAGAGCTTATTTTGTGAATGTCAGACTTTTTAATATGAATCTTAGAGCTTGTTTTGTGACACTTTGTTTAACAGGGTGATACATCAGGAGAAGAAGAAGAAGAGGAAGAAGAAGAGTGTAGAGAATGATGGCGATGTGAGCATGATGACGATGGAAGGAGCACAAGTTTTATTACGTTTACTTTGATTAACTCTTTCTCTTATCTTAATTTTGGGAAACTTCGACAAGATTTTGTGAAACTTAGAGCTTGATATTTGAACATAGAAGATAATATTCTGAGACTTCTATGTTCACCTTGATTTGTGAACATAGAAGGTCTGAAACTTTTGCTGTTAATGCCAGACCTTATTTTATGAATGTCAGACCTTATTTTGTGAATGTCAGAGCTTTTAATATGAATTGGTAGGAGACGAAGAACACGAAGAAGAAGAGTGTTGCTTAAAATTAACTGTAGGTTGTCTAGGCCAACTTCTCAATCCTATCCTTTTCCTTCATTTTCAATGGTTTACGGTGTTGATGTCTGTTGAGTCCTCCGCAGCGGGCTTATAGAATTAGGTGCATGAGACCGGTTCACAAGCAAGTGAGGTTCCATCCTAAAACCAATTGGTGTTAGGAGGAGTAGCCCACTTACTTATAAAGTAGCCCCTTCACTTGTATTCTACCAATGTGGGATAGTGCCCCTCACACACATATGGGAAAAGACCTCAACAATCTCCCCCTTTCACATGTGTGTGTGCTGCAACTCCCCCTCACTTGGCGCTACTCCGCACCCGACACAACCCCGTGTCGGGCCAACCAGGCTACTCCGCACGATGCTACTCCGCATCTCTGGTCGACCAAGGGTGAGAGTCCAGCGGTGGTGCTACTCCGCAACCACGACGCTACTCCGCGTCATCTCGAGCACCATCACCACATCGCACCTTGCGGTCCCAAGCCGAACCGTCGGCTCTGATACCATTTGTTGAGTCCTCCGCAGCGGGCTTATAGAATTAGGTGCATGAGAGCGGTTCACAAGCAAGTGAGATTCCATCCTAAAACCAATTGGTGTTAGGAGGAGTAGCCCACTTACTTATAAAGTAGCCCCTTCACTTGAATTCTACCAATGTGGGATAGTGCCCCTCACACACATATGGGAAGAGACCTCAACAATGTCGATTATTATGATTATGATTTTATTTTAACATAATTTGATGTCAATCGTTTTCATATGAATCTATTGGATTTTGTTAGCCATGTTGTCATTTGGTTGTTATGAACATAGATATGGCCCTTACATTGGTTTGCGACTTGCAAAGTAATCGTCATCAAACTCAAATATTGAAATTGGAAACTTTAATTACATTTAATTGGAAATGTTAATTGGACTACAATGAAAATTTAATACAATGCATTCAACAAAAATTCACGTTTGCTTCAACAAAAATTACTTCGATTAACGTTTGCTTTGAAGGCTCATTTCTTGGCTTTATCAATAAGTGAAAACCTACACAAACAAAAACAAGTACAATATTCAGCAAAGTTAATTACGAAATATTCAGCAAAGTTAATTACGAAATATTCAGCAAAGTTATGAAGGAATGGAATTCACGTCATTTTTCGTATATTAATGAAATATAACGAAGTGTACCTTTTCGTATTTTTATCCCATTTGAGAAGTTCCAACATTATAGACTTTCGATATTCTGGAAAATTCTGCAAAGAGTGACATATATTAATGAAATATATTCATGCTCCTCAAAATAGTCACATTCGTATACTAATGAACTTACCTCAAAATAGTCATTTTTCGTCCATAAACTTTGATCATCTAATGCACTCAACCACTTCAGCATAAAAACTCCACAATCATAACTAGAATCACAAAACAAACTCTTAGATTCACATAATAAGGTCTGAGATTCACAAAACAAAGTCTCAGATTCACATAATAATGTCTGAGATTCACAAAACAAGGTCTCAGATTCACAAAGTAAGGTCTGAGATTCACATAATTAGGTATGAGATTCACAAAAGAAAGTCTCAGATTCACAAAACAAGGTCTCAGATTCACATAATAATGTCTGAGATTCACAAAACAAAGCCTCAGATTCACATAATAAGGTCTGAGATTCACATAATTAGGTCTGAGATTCACAAAACAAAGTCTCAGATTCACAAAACAAAGCTCTAACCCAGATTGACATACCTTGTTGTTTGTTGAGGAACATCCAAATTGACATCTTCATTAAGGTGCATGTGCCGCAAAGATTTGAAAGACTCTCCAAGAAAAGTTGAAACGTTGAACAACTGAAAAGAAAAAGGCAATAAAAGATCAAATATATTTTCGGGGTATACTTTTAAAAGACTAAAAACAAATATTTTGGAAAAAAATCATACAATCTCTTCGGCATGGTTGTTGTCTTCATCCTCATTTATACTTTGCATAGAGTCAAGGATGAAATTCTTTCGCTGCTTTAAGTCGCAGATACAAGCCCACCAATGCTTCAACTTCTTGCTATGCAAATGAATAAAAACCTGAGAAAGTAAATGTACATCAGAAACCAATCAACAATACTTGTGAACAACACTAAATAAATAACAAAATGAATAGCAGAACTGACCATGTCGATATGGCTACCATCAGCTGGAGTGTATTGGGGATTTATGTATTGACCCCAAATCTCCGGGTTAGTCTCTGCATTAACAGCCTGCATCTCACAAAAAGGCAATTTGTACAATTTTTTCGAAACAAATTTAAGAATGCAAAATACTTGAATATCAACGTCTAAAGGATTTGACGCTCACATATACTGTTGTTGGCAAGTAAAGCACATTTGATCTACCCACTGTGCGCTTAATCCCAACAATATCAACGATCTACAAAATAAAATTGTGTTAGGAAATCAACTTAGTTTCACAAACTAAGATCTAAGATTCACAAAATAAGGTCTGAGATTCACCAAATAAGGAAACGTGCATAATATTTACCTGATCCATAACAAGCCCACGCGGTGTAAGGGTCTGCAACGCATCTCTAGTGACCTCCATCCACGGAGTGGACACCAGAACCTCACTTAATTATTGAACAAATGCAATTAGTACATATATCTCTCACAATTTTTTTTAAAAAAAAATCAAAGAAAAAGTATGACATTACTGTGCAATTGCCTTTGTTCTTCTCCCAACACAAGTCACCAATTCCTTGTCAGTGAAAGGTAGTCCCAGAGAGGAACTCAATTCTAGTGCATCTTTTTCGACTATTTCTTTGGATAGGTTCCCAGAACATGTAGCAATTTGATGGCACACCCTCAATGCAAAGCGCCTGAGCTGAGCTTCCTATTAATGCAAAAAAAAAACCAAAGGTTTCAAAAAAACTGTGGAATATTAAAGTTGGTGCAAATGTATAAAAATTAAATTAGATGTTGAAAAGAAAACTTACAGTATTTACGGTTATTAGAGAATTAGTTTTGTTCCCTTTGTAATTCTCCAATATGTTCAGCAAATAGAGGCCATTATCAATTTGATTGCATTTCAGAATTGATTTTGGGACAAACACTTCAGGCATTGCCATCGAGGTAAGGCCTGTCACTGATGGCAACTTTGATTGAAGAAGGTTGATGAGCCTGTCTTGCTGTATGAACAAAAGAGTAATTAGTGAGAGAAATTACAAAGGTCATAGACTCAGAACGCAGTCCCAAAGTGGATACAAGAGACGTACCGTGGGTTTAAAAAAAGGAGTGTAATCAACAGATATGTCTTTCATGGGATGGATGATTTGGCATTTGCAAGATTCTGGTCTTAGATCGAAACAAAACAAGAATGGTGGGCATGAGGGAGCGATGATTGGAGTCAAAATCTGAAAGACAGAAGAAAAAATGCACTGAATTAAAAAGACAAGTCCACCTTCTCATCTATATTTTAAAAATAAACGTAAGAACAGATAATAAAACCAAATAAAAGACTTACTAATTGCGCTGCAGCAACATCAACATTGTCCAGACACTGGAATAAAAATAGCATCATGTGTGAGTAATGGTTATAACTGAACTCCATGTAAAATGGGGTTATAGAGAAGAGGTAGTAAGACTAACACTAACAATGTCAGTGGAATGTGGCACAAATAATCGACAAGCAGAATCCCGTGATCTCAAGCTCTCACCACTGTTTAGGATTTCACACCAGACATTTATCACATCGGGAGATACTTGATCACCTTCAACCAAACTCTTCAATTGCCTCCTTGTCAATGTCTGGGTTTCACTTTTGAAAAGAAACTCCCTGGAAGCATAGGTCACACACACATTTTAAGTAAGTTTCACAAAATCACCATCCAGTTTCACAAAACAAGCTCCAGGATTCACAAATTAAGCAGTAAGTTCAGGTTTCACCAAAAACACCTAACAGTTTCACTAAATCAGGTCCAAGATTCACATAACAACATCTAAGATTCATATAACAAGGTCTGACATTCACAAAATAACGTCTGAGATGTACCAAATAAGGAAAACAATCAGGAAAATGTAATTTTTAACCACTTATGATAAGATACATACCTTTCATCAAGTGATTCCATAAGGATGAAATCCAATACATTCTTCTCCGCTTGATTAAAATCCTTGAGAATATTAGTGTTTCTTTGGAGATACGGAGATCGATAGACTTCTGCTGGAACTGTAGGCCTCTTGTTACGAACTGTCTTCACACGAACACCTCGACGAGTGTAAACAGCTGGAGTTTGTGTTATATCAACTAGATCTACTTCCACTGTGGGCTCAGAATGGTCAGGTTCAGGTTCGGCTTGATCAGATTTAGGTTGATCAGCTTCACCATAAGATGTGGAAGGTTCAGGTTGAGGTTCAGTTTCAGGTTGACGTTGAGGTTGAGGTTCGGTTTCAGGTTGAGGTTGAGGTTGAGGTTGAGGTTGAGATAAAAATTCTTCGGGTTGAGATAAAAGATGGTCATCAAGCGGTAGGAGCCTAAAGGATGGGCATTCTGGTTTTGGTGGTGAATGATGTGGCTGTATTGGTTGGAAGGCTTCATCCATAATCTCCAGTGCCGCCAACAAATCAGCCTCAGACCACCCAGTAATTCTCTCCGTATTCTCGGCAATATTCTCAACATTACAAGACAAAATATTCTCCTCGTTCTCCACATGCTCCTCATTATCCACAATCTCCTTCTCCTCCACAGTCTTCCCATTATCCTCATGCTTCCTATTATCCTCATTCCCACACTTTTCTTGTTGGGATAACCTAAAACCTTCTGCCATACCATCCGCAGCTGCAACTAGTTTATCAACTGTTGGTGAGGAATGTAGCTTGCTGGGAGCTTGGCTAGCAAGACTTTTGTACTGCAAAAAGGCTTGAGCCAAGACCTTTGCGGATTCCGCAAATTTATCAACAAACTCACTAGCACTGCCTGAATTGCTAGCTAGATACAGCAGGAGCAGCAGTTTCAACATGTTCAGATTGTTGTTGCTCAGGTTGTTGTTGTTCAGATTGCTTCACAGGTTGATGTTCAGAAGAAGGAGCACCAAGACTTTTGGAAGTCTGCCGAAATTCAATTTTAAGAAGCGAAGAAGGTGCATGTGGCATATGCTGACTCATTACAAGTGGAGGCTCAACAGAACACCTGCCAAAAGTTCTCGTCTTAGAATTTTTGTCGTTCAGTTCATCATTAATTCTCTTCGATATAGCTTCTGTTGTCCAGGTGGAGAGTGTCGGAAACTGGCGACTAACAAGGCGTGATTTGAAGACACACCGGTCTAGATAAACAAAAACCAAGGCCATAATTGGGCCACCAAACCAGTTTTCTTTCAACTGTTTGGTCTCAAACTCTTCCTTTTGCCAAGACTGAACTTGGTCAGCCAACTTCCTTTTGATGAAGTTGCACCAGTTGAAATCAGATATCGAGTCGGTGTTTGCCAAACTTTTAAGAAGTTTCAAACTGTCCTGATTCCCTACAACACCCCCTAAAAGAGCGGAGAAAATGTAAATGATGAAATTGCGCTTGAAATCATCTCCGCCTTCTTTTTGTGTAGGGAGCTTGGCCAGAATGTCTTTGACATCAATGGAATCATTGCCGAATTGGCTTTTGAACTTCTCCTAAACAGACAGATAAACAGGGCACTTATCTCCATTAGACGCTTCAATGACGACATTTGGCCCCATTGGTAATCCCAGGGAAAGATATATATCTTCCTCTAAAATCGGAAGCTTCCCGTCCAACAAGCATCCTTTAATCGGGTCATAATTCGAAACTAGCCAATATGCCAAGCTTCCCGGAACTTTCTTTATTTGAAGAAGCAATAGAGAACCAAATCCCATTTCTTGGATAGCTTGAATTTGTTTCTCTGATAGTGGACTATCCTCATTGTGAAGAAAGTGGTAAAGCCCAGCTGGAGACATCCGGGTCCTCAACACCGGCAATCGCTCTTTATAGTTTCTTTTCTTTTTAGTTGGTTCACATACTTCACTAGTAGAGCTAGCTGGTGTTGATCGCTTCATATTAGGTCTGATATTCACAAAATAAGGTCTGAGATTCACAAAATAAGGTCTCAGATTCACAAAACAAAGTCTCAGATTCACATAATAAGGTCTGAGATTCACAAATTAAGATCTGATATTCACAAAACAAAGTCTCAGATTCACATGATAAGGTCTCAGATTCACAAAACAAAGTCTCAGATTCACATATTAAGGTCTGAGATTCACAAATTAAGATCTGATATTCACAAAACAAAGTCTGAGATTCACATGATAAGGTCTCAGATTCACAAAACAAAGTCTCAGATTCACATATTAAGGTCTGAGATTCACAAATTAAGATCTGATATTCACAAAACAAAGTCTCAGATTCACATGATAAGGTCTCAGATTCACAAAACAAAGTCTCAGATTCACATATTAAGGTCTGTGATTCACAAATTATGTGGCATCATGAGAACTAGATAATAATACAAATGTTGTACAAGATCCAAAATAAGGAAAAGAGACTTTCATTACTAGATAATTATACAAATGTTGTACAAGATCCAAAATGTAAAAAGACAACTAGATAATTATACAAAAGTTTGCCTTGATACATTTAGTTACAAAAGACGCTGCCTAAAGATTACATTTAATTACAAAAATGATAAAGTTGAGCAGCTGTCCTATAGATCGATTAAGAGAGATAAATCCATATAAGATAAGGTTGCCCGAGTTAATAACTCGGTTGAAACAGCAACTGCTATGTCACGGTCCGGAGATGGCAGAGATAAATGATGAAGCAACTCATTGACGTGTGCGAGTGCAGTATCATCGAGAGCGGTAAGGTGTTCTCTTTGGAAATGATTTTGCTCTTGCTGACAATGCAAGAGAACTTGAGCTCCCACATTTTCAGTCATAAAGCACTTGCATCTTTTATAAATTATTCTATGACCCCTACGAATAATTCTCACACCATTGACATCATTGATATGGAGAGAAATTCCATGTGCAAGTCGAATGAGCGGTGCACTAGGGTGTATGAGGAAAAGCTGACACCAATTCCTACATACCAACGCCATGTTTGCCTTCTCATGGTAAGAAGTAACTCGATTGAAAATGTTATTCATTAGATCTTGATTATTGAACACATCAAGTTGGGGTTGTTAACGGTAGTTAGTGAGCTGAACATTCACTAAGGGATCAAATGAGAAAGTCATAGCCTCTTTTTTTTCTCTTACATAATTCTGGCCAAAAAGTGATTGATCTTCTTCGAAGATATTGACTACCCACCCCTTGCACCAATTTTCCATAATTGGCTATGTATAAGTACTAGAAACCAGAAAGTAACCTACAAGCATCACAAATTGAACACTACAATGAAGAAAAGTAAAAATAGAAACTCGTAAGGAAAAGAAATTGAACACTACATACAGAACACAACAATGAACACTGCAATGAAAAAAGGAGTAAGTGAAAGAGTACAAGCATTCTGTCCTTTTAAAAGGATCACATTCAACTCTAACAAGTCCGACAATAATCACAAAAGAAGCTGTAAGATTCACAAAAGAAGCTGTAAAATTCACACATAGGTGTCAATGTATATGTAATACATAAGAATTAACAAAACAAGACATAAAGGTTTTAAATAATCACATAACAAAACAAAGTCTGAGATTCACATAATAAGGTCTGAGATTCACAAAACAAAGTCTCAGATTCAGAAAACAAGGTCTAATATTCACATAATTAGGTCTCAGATTCACATAATAATGTCTGAGATTCACAAAACAAAGAACGAAAACAGGAAAACAAAGTAATTAGTCTTGAAAACAGGAAAACAGGAAAGAACGAAAGGACCTAAATCGAATGTGCTTGATTGCTAAGAAAGACGATGAAAACCTGCATGAAAACAAAGTAATTAGTCTTTAAAGTAATGTGATAATCATAAACAATTATAATAAATGACAAGAAATGACGAGTGTGCTTGATTATAATCATAAACAATTATAATAAATGACGAGAAATGAAGACGATGAAAATTATTGAAGAAGACGAGAAATAAATGACGATGAAGACGACGAGAAATAAATTATTGAAGACGAGTGTGATAATGAATAGCAGTAAATAAATGACGATGAAGAAGACGATTATCATAAACTAACTAGATCAATCGCAAAACACGAAATGAAGACGATGAAGACGAAAATTATTGAAAGGAGAAAGTACCTAATTTGAGGACAATAATGGCGGCCGGAGGCTCAGTAGTAATGGCGGTCGGACTAGTTGAAGACGATGAAAAATGAAGAGAGAGAGAGAAAGAAGAGAGAGAGAGGAGAAATGAAAAATGACGTAATAATTGGAAAGATTGGTTTTTATGGTCTATATATAGTGACACATGGCATCATCTGGTGAGCCTACAATTTTTAAATCCAACGGTTTAGAATGTGTCCAGCCGCCTCATACTAAGAAGGGTGTCTCACATGTCTCACATGATTCAATTTATATATATATATATATATATATATATATATTATATAAATAATATATATATATATATCTATCTAATAATATCTCTCTATAGCTCTCTATCATATATAGATATATATATATATATATATATAGGTTCTTGTGAGTCCTTCATATCTTTTGAGTCCATGAGTCCTCATCTTGGCCATTGGATGGAAGAGATGGAGGGACAAGATTAGAAATAGATGGAGGGAAAAGATTAGAAGGAAAATGGATGGACAAGATGAGAACAAGATGGAAGGACAAGATTAGATTAAAATGAGTGGGGTTTAGTGAATTCCACCTACACATGACCTTGATATTGTAACAGTATCATTTTGAGCCAAGTTTTTGTAATTTCAGCGTTTTATGAGTGTAACTTCAGTCATTACGAGAGTAACTTTAACCATTAATTTTGTAACTTCAAACTAAAATGTGATTTCGACTATACAAATTTGAATTTATGTAACTTTAAGACATGTTTATGCGATTTTAGCCGTTTTGTGAGGGTAACTTCAATCATTATGAGTGTAACTTCAACCCTTATTTGTGTAACTTTTAACAAAAATGTGCTTTCGTCTATACAAATTTAAGATTATGTAACTTTAAGACAATTTTTTGTGATTTTAGCATTTTTATGAGTGTTACTTCAGTCATTACGAGTGTCACTTCAACCATTATTTGTGTAACTTTAACCTAATATGTTATTTCGATTATACAAATTTGAATTTATGTAACTTAAAAACTTTTTTGTGATTTTAGCATTTTTATGAGCGTAATTTCAGTCATTACGAGTGTAACTTCAACCAATATTTGTGTTACTTTAACCCAATATGTGATTTCTATTATACAAATTTTACAATTTATATGATACTTTAATTTGAATATTTTATAGTAACTTTAAGTAACGTTTAGGTAACTTTAGTCCTTACTGAGTGTAACTTCAATTTTTAATAGTGTAACTTCATTTTCAAATAGTTGAATTACAGTCCTTAAAATTGTCACTTCAAGCCTTAGTTGTGTCACTTCAGTCCCTAATAATGTAACTTCAGTCCCTAATAGTGTAACTTCAGTCCTTATAAACTTAGTACAAAATAGTGTAACTTCAATTCTTAATAGTGTAACTTCAGTACATAAAAGTGTAACTTCAGTAGATAAAAGTGTAAATAAAAGTGTAACTTCAGTAGATAAAAGTGTAACTTCAGTACATAAAAGTGTAACTTCAGTACATAAAAGTGTAACTTCAGTACATAAAAAAAACGAGATCTAAAATAAATAAAAAAACATAAGAAATTTGAAAAAAAAAAAAGAGAGAGGATAGTTTTGAGATCTGAAAAATAAAAAAGTAACAAACAACATAAATTTAAAAAATAAAAAGGGAGATCTAAAAATAACATATATTTGAAAAATTAAAACAATATCTTAAAAAAAACATAACAAAAAAATAAGATTTGAGAGAAAATAAATAAAGAAAAAATCACCATCAACAAAATTTGGAATGTGTCACTTTAGTCCATAAATGTGTCACTTCAGTACTTAATAGTGTCACTTCAGTACTAAAAAATCGAGATCTAAAATTATGAAAAAAAAAACATTAAGAAATTTGAAAAAATTTAAAAAAATCTAAAAAACATAACGAAAAAACAGATTTGGAAAGTCGAATACCATAGAAAAAAAACAAAGATCTAAAATAAAATAAATCTAAAAATAACATAAAACAACTAGAAAATTAAATCTAAAAAACTAAAACATAAAAAATAAAAAAAAAACATTAGAAATTTAAAGAAAAAAAAAACGAAACTAAACACATACGAAACTATTACAACTGAAAAAAAAAAAAAAGTAGATCTAAAATGGTGGTGGTTGGTTATTTATATTTTTTTTTTCAGATTCAAGAATGGTGGTGGTGAAGTGGTGGGTGAAAGGCGGAGGGAGAGGAGAGGAGAGGAGGAGGGCGTGGGTGGTTGACAGGCTTATTTTCGGGGTCGTTAATTCCGGAAACTAGCTATGCCAAATAACAATTTATAAAACCAAATCTAGGCTCAAACTAACCTAAGTAAAGGGTAGTAAGGGTAAGACAAGGATCGAACCCAAGAGAAGGCGATGAATGCTAATGATCTAATCTAGACTCTTGCTAAAAACTGATTAAACAAATTAATTAATCTAACCACAAATTAAACACTAATTGAAACAAAGACTAGAATTACTTACAAACTATGATATTCACAATGGTAAACATGTAGATAACAAATAGGGAGAAAGTTTTTCATGAGAAATGATTGTCAATCCTAGAATCACCAATAACAACTAAATAATCAAAGATTCAAATAAGGAAAAACAACTTAGTTAACAAAGTAAAGATCCCTCCTTTCCTCCCTTCTCTAATTATCTATTGCAAAAACTTCTAAGAATTAGCCACCATGAATTAAACCATCCATAAATGACCCAATACAACTAAACCCATACTTATTAAATCATAAGCATAAATAAAGATGCAAGCATTAAGCACCAAACCAAAGAAGCATGCTAGAATCATGAACTAAAACATTAAACCATGTTCTAAATACATGATAATCCAAAATCCACTCAAAAGATTCTAACTTTTAAACCAAAGTTACAATCTTTCAAGTTGCTTCAACAAATATCAAGACAAATCAACCAAATTCATCAAGACAAGCAATTTAATCAAACAAACAATTACTAAGATGGTTAGTCTTAACAACAATTCATTCAACAAAGAAAATCAACAAAGGAAGATGGAATTAAATAGAGAAGGAAGGATTAAAAAGTCTTACAATGCTAAAAGGGAAGAACTTGTTCAAATTACACTAAGCAAAAGAAGATTAGCTACCCATAGTCTTCTTAATACAACCAATTTCTAAGTAAAAACCCATTACAAAAGGAAAAACTTGAAGAACAAAAAGAGAGAAATGCTAAGGAAAATATGATGTTGTATGTTGAATGCTTGATGCCCTTGCCTCTCTTCAGAAATCTTCTTTTATACCCTTGGTCCGCAAACCTAGGGGCCTTGAAAGGTGGGCTTCCAAAAGACAAGACGAGAAAATGAGAAAAAACCCGTGCTGAGAGATGACGCAGGCTGCGTCCTACGACGCAGGCTGCGTCATGCTGACGCAGGCTGCGTCATGCTGACGCAGGCTGCGTCGAGCACTGCCCAACTTTTGCCTTGTTTTCCATCTTGACTTTCGTTGACCCCATGGATATTGACCCCGCCTTGACTTCCATTGACCCAATGGGCTTGGTCTTAAAACTTTGATGATTCATTGCTAGCCCATTCAAAATTTCCGGGTTTTGGGTCTCGGGTTTTCGGGTTTGACTTTTATTGACTTTCGGGATTTGACTCTAAAAAAGACTTAAAATACTAAATAATAACATTATTACAAAAACTAAAACTAACATAAAACATAGCTAATGACCCGTAAAAAGTAAGACGAAAGACTCTAAAAAATGCTACTAGACACGACAATATTTGACGTTGTCAGTGGTGGAGGGTGGGCGACGGTGTTAGGGGAGGAGGTGACGGTGGGATAGAGAGGAAGGCAGCCGCGGTGGGTTTTTTTTTGTTTAAATCGGGAAATGGAGGCGGAGAGAGGGAAGCAAGGTGGCAGCAGAGAGAGACGTCGGCGCGGGCAGGCGGCAGGGGGAGAAGGATGCCGACGGGGGATTGGCCAGCGGGGATGGGGGGTTGGCCGACGGTGGAGGAGGGGTAGGGGGTGGTGGTGAGTGAGGAGT
>JAIUZE010007657.1:0-18737 GCA_022085475.1 Heliosperma pusillum | reverse complement strand
TGTTAGAATAAATTTGTGATTTGAGGAAAATGGTGTAGATCCAAATTCACCCTATAATGATGATTGGTGGTATCTTTGAGGAAAGTGTGGTAAGGTATGTTTAATGATTTTAATGTATAAATGCTTGCCATGACTTGTGTGTAAATAGTTCATGATATTCGATGGTGTAAGGTCGAATGAGTTGGCTATGACTTCTTACTCATTAGTAATTTAGTCTTTTGGACTTAGAAGTTTAGTATTGTTTTAAAGACCATGCTTATGATATGTCTAATTGGTGTAAATAAGAAGTTTTGAATGATATCTTGAGGTGCGAAATACTTTTGAGGTTAAGTGACGTCTTGTGGTTTCCTATTGTGTGTTTGTGAGTATAGGCTTGGTGAAAAAGCATTTGGCTATAGTTCTTGGATTTAAAGATATGATCTTATCTTATGGTATCGGAGACTCGTTTGGAGTAGTAATGTTTCGTTGTAAGTTGAACCATATTACTTGAGGATTATGATGTGAGTTATGATGGAAATACCTTGGGACGTTAATGATGATGTTTGACTTGAGGTTGTACTTTGATAATAATGAACTCGTGGGCTATATGAGTTAAAAATGACCGAGTATAAGGGAGTATTTGTTAGTTCTTCAGTTAAATAAACCTTTGAGGTTGTGTTGAATATTTGAGCTAGGAATGTTATTATACTTGAGTTGCAATTCCGCATTTGGGATTCCGTGTGATATGAAAGGATGGATGAATTGGGTTGTAGTCGATTTATCAAATCTAGGTGTACCTTACTCCGATGATTTGTGGTACGAGGGTCCCTTGTAAGAGACCTTTGTTATTGAGATGATTTGCTTTGCTATCGCCCTGAGTTTGAAAAGGGAATTTTGTGGATTAAACCTTAAACTTTTTTCTCGTGCCATTATCCCTTTCCATTTCCTTTCATGCAAGTTCCTACTAAGCCCGATTCCTAGGAAATTGTTTTCTCTTATCTTTTCCTTTGCTTGGCTATCTTCATAGCTATATCTATCCAATATCTAGCTTTTGGCTCCCTGCCTCTAGCGTTCCTCTAATTTTTGTCCGATCTTATCGCGTTCGTGTTTCCCTCAAAATCTTCTATCGTTTACAATGTCATGGTGTCATTGTCTTTCCTCTGGTGAGATGATTAGGTTGTTAGCTAGCTTCGTGTTGATTTTGAGCATGAATAGGATTAGGATTTAACCCTTTGGATGAATCTGTTGGTAGTATTGTACTCTCTTGGTGGCTTCATTTATTGAGCTTGCTAGTATAGTGCTATTTTGGGAATCAAGTTGAGCGTGATGACATTCGTTGTTGTTGAGTATTATATCGGTTGCTTGGGATATCATTTGGGAATTGGATGTCTCTAATTGGTGGATTCTAAAAGAGACTTTGCTTTAGGGTAATTGAGTTGGTACCCAAAGTTTGAGGAGTTTTGTCATAAATGAAAATTGATTCATTTTGAGTTTTAGATGATCTAGATGAATTGAATGGTTGTCTGATTGCCAAGTGATTGGCCATTTGTGGTTTGTAATTAGTAATTCTCTTTTATTCTTAATCACCATAGTTTGCTATCGTGACTCTTTATATTTGAGATTTCAGGCGTAGTAATGATCGATTTAAGGATGTTATGGCGTATTAAAGAATCCTTATAACCGATAATGGATTGTGGATTTTTCTTTGTCGTGAGATCTGGGATGAAGCTAGTTGGATCTTAGATAATTATGTTTGTTGCTTTGATTGTGATTGTGGTAAATAATGTTTATGGAGTTTGGCGATTTAGGATGGTTAAGGTGTAATTGAGGTAAATTGCATTCTCTTGAAGACTAGTTTATTAGAAGAGTTAGTGATGTGGAATTCTTGTAGATCTTCGTGCCGATTTCATCGTGATCTTCCTATCCCTAAGAGTTCGATTTGTTTCGTTTTGCGTGTTTTGTATATGTTTCGTCACCCTTAATTGTGTGTGAAATGTGCGAGTCGCTCTATGTACGTGTAATGCCTTCTTATTTTGCTTTTATCTTTGAGAAAACCTTCGAATTTCCATATTGTATTTCTAATTTAACTTTTCAAAGAACTCTAAAGATAGACTTTGTATCCTCTCTTTGAAGAAAATATATTTCTTTCGCTTTTATATTTGGATTTTGCGTTTGGTTGGATGTTTGGACTTGTTATTGGAGACGTCTGGTGACTAGTCCTGCACTTACTAACGTTTGTTTTGAAATTTGATTTCACTATTTCGACTTTAATTTGATTTGGATGATTAGAGTTCTCGTTCGCGACGGGCACTCTTGAGATCCGTAAGTAAGTTTCGCACTTATGAAAAATTTCCTTAAACCCTTTTCGAGATGAACCTCGTTTCATAAATGTTTTTCCCTTATAAAAGTTTTCATATTAATTTTGAAAACCGATTCTTGTCTTTGATACTTTTGTTTCCTACTCTCAAGTTTCGAGGACGAAACTTTTTAAAAGGTGGGGTGATTGTAACACCCGGAAATGTACCCTATTTTTTCTAGTGAAAATATTTTACGGATACTTTTCAGCAAATTTAAGTTTTAATATAGAATTTTATGTTTCGAGTCGAATTTAGAATTTCCGAGTTCGTATTTGGAATTTCCGCGAGATTCCATGAGAATCCCGTCTTAAGGCGACCTTGACTTTTCTTGACTTTTCCACTTAAATATCTCACACTACCACTTATCCTATTTTTCATTCACACAACTCATTTCATTTCTTCTTCCTTAAGAAAACCAAAACCTTGCCTCCATTTTTGAGCCGTCTTCAAATCGTCACTACTCCTTCGTTACTCGCTCAAATTCGCGTAAGTTCGTCTTATTCCTCCCCTCTTAGCTTCCTCTATTCGTATTGGTAATAAAATTACCGTCTTTCACGCTTTTTAAATTATCTGTCTTTCTCAAGGTGAATGATATTCATCTTTTATTATCTAATTGTATGTAGGTGGAGACTAGGAAGGTTTAGAAACCGTTTAAAGACGCGAAAAGGTAACGGTGAAGGGTTACTCGATATCATTTACGTGTTTTATGTGATTTCTAGGATAGAAACCGTATTTAGATTATGGTTAGTATGCTGAGGACTTGTGTTGTTGTTGTTGGTTGTTGTTAGTTGTTAATTGATATGAGAATTGATGAATTGTGATGATAGATGATACTTGTGTTATGCCTTAAGTGAAATGGTGGAGATTGTGTGACTCATACATGTCCGAATAGGACGCCAGCTGCGTCGTGGTGAACGCAGGCTGCTTCATACACGTGCGACAGAATTTTCCTGCATGCCCCCTTTTCGTACAATGATCATATCTCCTTCGTTACTTGCTGTTTTGGGCGTGTGACATCCTCCGTTGAACGTAAGAGGTTAGCTTCACCTCCATAGATTTCTGCATTACTACCATGTCTAGAACTCTAGTTATGACCGTTTGAAGTGGACTCTTGTTTTCGTTGGTTTCCAAACAACATTGTTTTGGAGAGGTGATCTATGTTTTTATTCATTATGCTTCATAAACTTGTTCTAATGCTTATGTATCATGTATTGACTCATGTTTATCATATTTAAACTTATATGATTCCCTATTCTCATGTTTTGTGACGGTTTTTGGTATGTTCCCACTTTGAGTCGGTTTTTACATATGTTATGATTTGAGCACTAATGATTTTGTGCTATGAACTCTCATTTCTTGGCTACACCCTTATACTCGTTAGACTAGAATGTCGGAGCGATGAGGTGTATCCTTGATGCTTGTATGCATGTTTAGTGGGGATATGACGACGTTGTTAGGAGGCGAACGCAATGCGTTGATCGACCCGGCCGTCAAATGTTGTATCCTTGCGAGGTGGTGTCATTGCATGTAGCGTACTAGCTTGACTTTTGACTATAGATCTCTTTCCGCCTCTTTCGGGAAGGTTGACCGAATTTGGGGTACTCGGCGTCTATGATTGACCGAGTCTTGGATGTGGAACGTCTTACCACATGTCGAATCGGAACACGTCTTATTCCGAGAGTCTGGCCAGGTTTAGACTAGGACCGTATTATTATCGTCGTCCTACCGAGAGGATTAGAGTCTTGTGTGTACAAAACGTCTTATCGTACATGATTCCGGGAAACGTCTTATCCCGTGAATTGGTTTGTCTGGGTCATGAGTATACGAAACGTCTTATCGTATACGGTTCAGGGAAACGTCTTATCCTGTGGACTTCCATTGACTTGTCTTGCTATTGTACATGATGCTAGTGCGTGCCATTAACCGTGAGAGATTGTGTTGTCATATTTGTATGATTTGATGGTCGTTTGTAAGTTGATTTATACGTGAACTTTGAGTTGGGCTCTTGCATGAATTAGATGATTGACGTGGTTTATATGTCGAGTTTCTATCTTATCAAGTATATGCCGCTAACGGTGAGATGTAAGCCCTAGTGAGTATATAGTTGCCTAAGGGTGTCTTCCCCGAGTCTATCAATAACATGATGATTACGGTTTGTAATTCATATGCTCTTATCATTATATATTGAATTGCCTATCTATTCTTATCGTATCTCACATGTATATCTATATATGCATGATTCTACTTTGGTATTTCCTTCTATGTACGTTTGATGTGATATGGCTGGGAGAACCCGGAGTTACTCCCCACTGACTGTGGCGTTCATGTTTTTCATGGATGAACAGGTTGCTTGCTTGGTTGGCTTTTTGTTGACATGTTGGCTTCGGGTGTGAGCTAGCGGGCGTTGTCCCTGGATGAAACACCTCTAGACGTTGATTAGCTAGTTGCTAATGGCTTTGTTGTTGGTTAACATTTTGAGAGACTACATCTCTTGTAGTATTTTATATTTGGTTTGTAATTACTGACATTCCTCGTATTTCTATCTTGCATGTATAAAAGTTTTAAAAACTTCATATTTCCGCTTTATAATTCACATGCTTGTATGTTTTATTTCCGCATTCGCGAGGGTTGTCACAGATATAATACTACTAATATTATGACTATATTACTACACTAGTAATACTTAGTAAATATTAGTATATGTGAGTTTTAGTGAGAAGAAGAGTTTTAGAGAGAAGTTAAACAAATTGAACAAAAATGAAGTGATAAATGATGAACAACAATTGTCCATTAAGAAGCCATTTGGCCGGATGTTTTAGTCCACAATTGGACTATTATTTTGTTCAATTTTTGTCACATGCATTAGAGTGGAGTGTTGTAGTATATATGATGATTATTCTTACTTGTAATGTCACTTTCATAAGTACCTAAATAGTAAAAACAAGAACTAAAATCATCACCTTTGAACTACAACATAACCGGCCCATTTTGGCCTAGTTGGATCCATTTTGATTTTTGATATTTGTCTCACAAATACTTATTGATCATATGGTTAATTATCTTGTATAATTAAGTGTTAATTTGATCATATGACAATTATATGACACAAATTAAATAAATAATATGTACTTAACATTTTAAGTAATATTTTACCATTATATCAATATATAATGGGTCCCACAATGCTTAGTTAATTTATTTTACAACTCCTTGTAAATATAATTAACTAATTACCTCTATCTCAAAACCTCAACTAATTTAGTAATTTAACGATTAATTACTAAGTTAAATCTTATTTAATCGTATTAAAATAAGATATAAATTTATTAGTCAATTATCGCATAATTGAAAAATAAGTTTAATCGAATTTGAGTTCTTAACTCAATTTCTAATAATTAACTCTCGTACATATCGAATATATGTAATGTACCAATTAACTGTATCGTATACAAATAATTAGTTACTATTTGGATTTCATCCTTTAGGTGTGACCGAAAGGGATCAGTTGATCACCGCCGTCAAACGACAATAACGTCAAACTCTAGTTAGCCAACCGTTATTGATTTACGTTAATCAACTGACTAATCATATATATAGTCAATAATTATCCCAATTATATTCCATAATAAGATTTATTATGTGGCGCACTTTTGTGGAGGACACCTACTCCAACAATATGGTACCAGCCGGGTGGCTGACAGCCGGTCCACCTGACCGGCTCGCACCTTGCTAGAGTTTCTGTGTAATTCTTATTTACGTTTTCATTTATAATATATGCGATTGTTCATTTATCGTATAAATTTACGGAATGACTTTAAATATTAATGTTTTGAATATATGATATTTTATTCGCTTGTATCGCATGTTTTGTGACGGTTTTTGGTATGTCCCACTTTGAGTCGGCTTTTACACATGTTACGGTTTGAGCACTAATTTCCTATGTGCTTTGTACTCTCATTCCCTTGGCTACCTCCACGTTCGTAAGGCTGGAATGTCGGAACGGGGAGTGTATCCTTACTGCTTAATTGCATGTGTTAGTGGGCATATACAACGTTGTTGGGAGGCGAACGCTTTGCGTTGATCGACCCGGCCGTCAATGTTGTATACTTGCGAGGTGGTGTCAACTGCATGTAGCGTAACCGCTTGTTATGAGGCTTTTGCTCTTTTCCGCCTCTTTCGTGAATGTCGACCGAATTTTGGGGTACTCGGCGTCTATGATTGATCGAGTCTTGGATGCGAAATGTCATCGCTTGTCGAATCGGAAAACGTTTATTCCGAGAGTCTGGCCAGGTTTAGACTAGGACTGTATTATTATCGTCGTCCTACCAGGAGGAAATTAGTCTACATATACGAAATGTAGCATCATGTATGCGTTCAGGGAAATGTCTTATCCCGTGGATGCCTTTTAATCATACTTGCCATGTACACGGTGCTAGTGCGTGGCATTTACCGTGAGAGATGTTGTCAATGTATTGGTATGTTTGGATGGATGATTACATGATTGATTATTCGTGATCATTGGGTGACTTGGCATAGTTTGTTTGTCGAGTCTCAATCTTATCAAACATATACCGCTAACGGTGAGATGCAAGCCCTAGTGAGTGTATGGTTGCCTAAGAGTGTCGTCCCCGAGTCTTTCTATAATATGATGGTTACGGCTTTGTACTTCATATGCTCTTATATTTATATATTGAATTGCCTATTTATCCTTCTCGTACTTCACATGTATATTTATATATGCATGCTTCTACTTTTGTATTTCCGTTTATGTACGTTTATTGTAATATGGCTAGGAGAACCCGGAGTTACTCCCCACTGATTGTGGCGCTCATGTTTTTAATGGATGAACATGTTGCTTGATTGGATGGCTTTTTGCTTGTGGTATTTTGGGTTCGGGTGTGAGCTAGCGGGCGTTGGCCTGGATGAATCACCTCTAGACGTTGTTTAGCTAGTTTGCTAATAACTTTGATGTTTGATACATTTTGAGAGACTACGTCTCTTTGTAGTATATTTTATATTTCGGTTTGTAATTATTGACATTCCTCGTACCTTTCTAATTGCATGTGAAAAGTTTTAAAAACACCGTATTTTCCGCTATATTAATCACATGTTTGTATGTTTTATTTCCGCATTCGCGAGGGTTGTCACATCTAGTAACAAGTCTAGACATTTACTTAGGAAATATCATGTAATTAGAGATCACGTGGACAGAAAGGAAATTGACATTTGTAAGGTTGGGACAGATGACAACATTACTGATCCTTTAACCAAGCCTTTATCAAAGGCTAAGCATGATGGTCATGTCGTCACAATGGGATTGAGACGTGTACCAGAATTTCTTTAGATTATGTAATATGTAATAATTGAATGTTGTATTAATTATTTCATATATATAATTGCATTCATTGTTCGAGTTTTATTATAAACTCTTTTATTTAGTTTGACTAAATTTAATACTTTGTTTATCCGAATAGATTGTAAGACAATGTTGGACCCTATTCAAGTGAATAGGACGAACTTAGTATTTTGTCCGTAGTCACTCAATGAGGTGATGTCTCGTAGTGACTAGATTGTAAGTCGATCGATGGTTGGTTCAGCACCATGGGGTTATGGAGATGACTGGTCGTTTACATAGACAGACTGTATGACACTTTGTCGGACAATGACATTTGTAGAGACCCTTAAATCAATTATTTGATGCCTGGTCGTGGCACGGTCTTCTATCTTATTCCTATGAGTCGATTCTTTTGACTGGCGACCGTCTATCTGAGTCGGTGCAGTTTCCGATTGGTTTTGGTTGATGTTCTAGGTCGTGCCGTAAAACGAGGCCGATGGACATCTTCTGGATCATGGTGATCTGCATCATACAGAGTAGATGTATCAACATGAATTGTCCACCCACGTTGGGTACAAACATCTCTAGGCCACTCGAGGAGAAGTTACTGTAAATGCGTGGCCACGCTCGGAAAAAGATCTATGGTAGATTTTCCGGTCAGATAGTTACTCTCCCTATCGAGAAAACCACTCTAGATATTATCAATCGCAAGTGCAACCTGAAAGACACCTTGCATTGAGTGGGAGATGTGATAAAGAGACAAATGAATTGGTGATGCACACTTGTGTCAGACAAGTGGGAGATTGTTGGAGTAGGTGTCCTCCACAATAGTGCGCCACATAATAAATCTTATTAATGGAATATAATTGGGATATTTATTGACTATATATATGATTAGTCAGTTGATTAACGTAAATCAATAACGGTTGGCTGACTAGAGTTTGACGTTATTGTCGTTTGACGGCGGTGATCAACTGATCCCTTTCGGTCACACCTAAAGGATGAAATCCAAATAGTAACTAATTATTTGTATACGATACAGTTAATTAGTACATTACATATATTCGATATGTACGAGAGTTAATTGTTAGAAATTGAGTTAAGAACTCAAATTCGATTAAATTTATTTTTCAATTATGCGATAATTGACTAATAAATTTATATCTTATTTTAATATGATTAAATAAGATTTAACTTAGTAATTAATCGTTAAATTACTAAATTAGTTGAGGTTTTGAGATAGAGGTAATTAGTTAATTATATTTACAAGGAGTTGTAAAATAAATTAACTAAGCATTGTGGGACCCATTATATATTGATATAATGGTAAAATATTACTTAAAATGCTAAGTACATATTATTTATTTATTTGTGTCATATAATTGTTATATGATCAAATTAACACTTAATTATATAAGATAATTAAGCATATGATTAATAAGTATTTGTGGGACAAATATCAAAAATCAAAATGGACCAAATAAGGCCTCACATGGCCGGTCAAGTAGTGATGGTGAGGTGATGAAGGTTGCTTTTGCTCATGCTCACAAGTCACATGTGATTATGACATGAATAATAACCTAAAATCATTTCATTCAACACTACACTCTACCACTTTGCATGTGAATTAAAATAAGCAAAATAAGTCCCTTATGAGGGCTACCATGACCGGCCATATTGTTTATATAAGGGCAATATGGTTGTTCATTTTGTTTGTTCATTCTTACTTATTTTTCATACATCTCTCAAAAACTATTCTTCTCACTAAAACTCTCATAATACTAATATTTACTAAGTATTACTAGTGTAGTAATATATTATAATATTGGTAGTATCATATCTATCTTATTATCTAGTTAATAATAAGAATAGATTATTTGGTATCATCTTGGTGCAACTTGAAGGAGGTCTTCTATTTTGGAGATTGTTCTTGTTCATCCATTTTTTTAGCTCAAGAACAACAAGAAGGAGTTCTTGTTGTGCCCATTTAATTTCCATTTCAATGTGAGGAAATTTCTTCTTTTATTTAAATGTCTTTATATTTGCATGCATGTTACATAGATCATTAAATACTATATTAACAAGTAATTTAGTAGCTAGTTAGAGGAGTCTAATTAATGTCTATGGACTTTCAATAAGTATGTGTATTTGGGAAATATGAGGGGCTTGGATCCTGACCATTGTTATCACAAGCAGCAGAAAGCATTTAATGGACGTCAAAAACTTCGTCAACCTCCTAGAATTTTGAGTGGGCATGAAGTTTATCAGAAAGTAAAGCATATTAAGATAAAATATGGGAAGAAGAACGACTCTAATAAATTGTCTACTCGTGGGTATAAGAAAAGATCCATATTTTTTGATAAACTTCCATATTGGCCTGACCTGGAGGTCAGGCATTGCCTCGATTTCATGCACATTGAGAAAAATGTCTGTGATAATATTATCAATACCCTCCTGAAGGTTCCCGGTAAAACAAAGGATAACGCCGCAGCTAGGGAAGATATGCAAATGATGGGTATTAGGCTAGAGTTGGCACCACAGAAGAGAGGTAATGGTACATTTTTACCGCCAGCAGCTTATACCCTTTCACGGAATGAGAAAAAAGAGTTTTGTGCATGCTTGAATGGAATTAAAGTGCCACATGGTTATTCGTCCAACATCAAAAGCCTTGTGTCGATGCAAGATCTAAAACTCACCGGGTTAAAGTCACATGATTGCCACACTTTGATGCAACAATTACTATCCGTGGCTATTCGTTCCATTTTACCTGAAAAGGTACGATATGCTATTACTAGATTCTGTCTCTTCTTCCAGTCCATATGCGATAAAGTCATCGATCCCGATGATGCGGATTCATTGCAGGACCTCATTCTCACCTCTCTTTGTCATTTTGAAATGTATTTTCCACCCTCTTTCTTCACTATCATGATTCACCTGACCACTCACTTGGTTAGGGAGATTTTGTACCTTGGGCCCGTGTACTTGAGATACCAGTATCCTTTCGAAAGATTGATGAAAGTGTACAAGGACTATACATCTAATCGGTATCGTCCAGAAGGTTGTATTGCTGAACGCGCTATTTTAGACGAAGATATTACATATTGTTACGCTCATCTCTCACATGAGGAGTTAATTGGCATTCCAAAGAATCGTCATAGTGACTCGATGACCGGAAAAGGTATTAGGGCCGGGTTGAAAAAATTGTGACACGTGACATGTTGCATTTAGCACATACGTATGTGCTAAACAACGAAGATAAGGTGCAACCTTATATTCAACAACACAAAGATGAGCTCAAATACGATCACCCAAACAAGAGCGAGATGTGGATTGCAAACGAGCATAAGAAGACGTTTGGAGAGTGGTTTAGGAATATTGTCTGGGAGTATAAGAATTTGTATGGTGATGACATCTCTCTCCTAGGTTACTTCGTCTTGGTTTAGGTCCAAATGCCAGGGCCACTTTTTTCAGCGGTTTTGCTATTAATGGATATACTTTTTACACCCGCGAGCAAGATGAGTTGAGCACAATGCAAAATAGTGGTGTGAGTTCTGAATTTGAGGCAATGCACTTTGCTACTTCAAAAGATAAAAAACCTATTTGGGGAAAATGCCTTTAGTATGGTGTTATTCAAGAAATATTGGTATTAGATTACATTGATTTCACAATACCTCTGTTTCGATGTAACTGGGTTGATAACAACAACAATTGTGTTCGAAAGGATAAAATGGGATTTACGTTGGTCAATTTGGATAAGGTTGGCAATAATAAGGATGATCCTTTCATAATGGCATCCTGATCGTGCTTGTCGCGAGCCCGATACAAAGATAAATTACCCAGACTAGGCTAATAACAAATTAATGTAATTAGGGAAGTAGGGGTCGATACTCAGGGAGATGGTGTTTTCTATAGAATGTGAGATGTCTCGCAATTGGGTTTTATCTAACGAATATCTGGGTTTTGGGATTTTGATACCTAAACTAATATAAAGCATAAATGAAAACAAAATAAAAACAAATGAAAACGATAAATCAAGTGATGAAAAGCATCTAGGGAAGTAGGTTCACACATGTAGGTTGACATATTGATGAAATTGGATTTGGAACATGCAAATAATTCATTGTGAGTTCGTAAGAATGATGTGTTCATTACAATCATAGATCAGATGGTATAGCAGGCTTTTAGGCAATTTACTAGGTCTTAATCTACCATGTCATGCTTTGTCTATTCAATTCGCGTATCTCTACCTTGGAAAAGAATTCCATTCTAGTCAATGATTTTGGCCAAAAATCGTTAACCATCATTACAATCCAAACATGCATAGACACAACGTTTTAGAGGCACAATTTCTTTATCCAAATATCATCTTTTAATCAATCTAACATGGCTACCCTACACTCTAGAAATGTGACTACTCACTCATGGTAATGTTTATATCTAAGATGAAGTTAATAACAAAAACAATGATAGACATGTTTATTTGATTTTGACTCTTTATATGGCGATAATAACGACGCTAATTGACAATCTAGGAAATGAAATGACGATTATAACAACATGAAAATGAATCTAAGATAATATGTAAAGAGAATAACAATCAAATGGAAAACAATAAAGGACATTAAACAAAGGATAAAGTAGAAATACCTATATGACGATCAACAACGAAAGCGATAACAATAATAGAAATCCCTTGAATAGAATAATCGTTCCTTGAATTACAACGCTTGAACCCAACAAAGTAGATTAAAAAGATTGAAACTCTTATTAATCTAAGCTAAAGTTTTGATGTAGAAAGGACAGAAATAAACTAAGAACTAAAGATGAAAAGAAGAAAATGAGAGAAGGGAGGCTAGTTCTCCCTTCTCCTAATCTAAAGAGAAGTGTAAGAAGAGAAGAAAGGATGAGAAGAGGATGTAAGATGTGTTGAGAAGAGTGGCTGGAGCATCCCTTATATAGCATTAGGGTTTCGTGGGGAAGGGGTCGAGCATTGAACATATAGGACAAAAGAAGGAAATTAAAGCAATTTGTGCGGATCAGTAGGGATACCCGATCGGGTACTCACCTACCCGATCGGGTAAGTTGTCATCTAGAAGCTTTTGACTAACGTTTCATCTCCCTTTGCTTTGACTTGACTTCCATCATCGCCCTTGACCTCTTGAGTCGGGTTTGTTGATAGGGTTTGATGTAAAGCGTGAAAGTCCTAGACCTTTAATTAGACTCCTCTAATTAGTTCATTAAATTACACTAACTTAATGATTTAGGATCTAGTTATCATGCATGCAAATATAAAAGCATAAAAGAAAAGATAAGACGAAAACATCCTTACATGGGGTATTTTCGGTTCAATATGAGCACAATAAGAACTCCTTCTTATTGTTCTTGAGCATGAAATTAATGGTTGATCCTCCATAAAACAACCTCCAAAGTAGAAGGTCTCCTTCTTGTTGCACCCAAGACTAAACCCAAATAATCTCATCTTATTATTAACTAGATAATAAGTAAGATAAATACTACTAATATTATTGTATTACTACACTAGTAATATGGTATGAATATTAGTTTGCATGTAGGTTTTGAGAGATGTTGAGTTTAGAAAGAAAAGTGAGAATAAGCATAATGAATTGAAGTCACCAAAATTGAACAACAATTGTTCAATATAAAGGCCTTATGGCCGGTCACTATAAGCCATATATGGCTCTTATTTTGCTTATTTTACTCACATGCAAAAGACTTTGAGTGTTGGTAGTAATTGTAATGATAATTGTGTCATAACAAGTCATTATCATGTAATGGAGTGTGCTAGTAGTAGAGAATAAACACTATTGTTCTCCACTTGAAAGATCCGGCCTCCACATGTGAAATGTGGTCTATTTTGATTTTTGATATTTGTCCCACAGATACTTATAATCATATGCTTAATTATCTTGTATAATTAAGTGTTAATTTGATCAAATAACAATTTTATAACTCAAATTAATAATCAATATACACTCAACTTTTAAGTGATATTTAACCATTATATCAATATATAATGGGTCCCACAATGTCCAGTTAATTTATTTTACAACTCTTTGTAAATATAATTAACTAATTACCTCTACCTCAAAATATATGCATAACCTCAACTAATTTAATGAATTAACGATTAATCATTAAATTAAATCTTATTTAATCGTATTAAAATAAGACGTAAAATTTATTCAGTCAGTTATCGTATAATTGACTAATAAACTTAAGTGGAATGAGTTCGCAACTCAATTTCCAGTAAATAACTCTCGTAACTAAACATACATATCAAATATATGTAATGCTCTAATTAAATTGTATCGTATACAAATAATTAATATTCTATTTGGGTCTCATCCTATAGGTGTGACCTAAAGGGATCAGTTGATTACCGCCGTCATACGACAATAACGTCAAACTCTAGTCAGCCAAGCGTTACCGATTTACGTTAATCAACTGACGTGGAGTATCAAAATATACTAATCATGCCACGTATATTCCAAATGAGATTTATTATATAAATGCACTATTGTGGAGGACACTTACTCCAACAATCTCCCACTTGTCCGATACAAGTTGTGCATGTAGCAACCTATTGCGGAGGACTCCTCCTCCTACAATTTGTTCCACTTGTCTCGACCGGAAAATCTACCAGAGATCTCTTCCGAGCGTGGCCACGCATTTCCAGTTACTACTCCTCGAGTGGCCCGAAGATGTTAATACCCAACGTGGGTGGACAATTCCTGTTGACCCATCTTACACTGTATGATGCAGATCACCATGACCCAGAAGATGTCCATCGGCCTCCTTTCACGGCACGACCTAGGACAAAAACCAAAGTCAATCGGAAACTACACCGACTCAGGTAAATGGTCGCCAGTCTAAAGAATCGACTAATAGGAATAAAATAGAAATCCCCGCCACGACCAGACTTCAACAATTTTGATAAGGGACTCTATTATGGTCACTGCCCGACAGAGTGTCTCCACAGTTTGTCTATGTAAACGACCAGTCATCTCCATGACCCCATGGTGCTGAACCAACCATTGATCGACTTACAATCTAGTCACTTCGAGACGTCACCTCAAACGAGTGACTAGGGACAAAACACTAAGTTCATCCTGTTCACTTGAATTGGGTTCAACTTTTCTTTCAACCAATTCGGATAAACAAAGTATTAAAATTTAGTCAAACTAAATAAAGAGTTTTTAAAGAAACTCTAACAATGAATGCGATTATCTAATATTTGGAAAAATTGATACGTTATCAATAATTTCATATCTCATAATCTATAGCAATTCAGGTACATATTTCAATCCCATTGAAATGACATGACTATCATGTTCAGGCTGCAAAAGGCATGGCTAATGGATTAGCAATACTTGCATCTTTCCCATCGTTCTGATTGCTATTTCTCTTTGTCTACGTAATCTTATATTACATAAAACTTTCTGAGTACATGTCTAGGTTTGACTCTAGACTTAGGACTCTTGGCCTAAAGGTAGCTCCCACTGTTTTACCAGTATCATGGGATAGGATATACAACTATAGGAACTACTTCTAGTCCCTCCAATACTGTCGAATCCAAGCTACTTTCATATGCATTATCATATGACACAATGTACTCCATTTCCGTTGTGAAATCCGCAATGATAAACTGCCTGGAACACTTCCAGCGGATACATGACATTTATATTTGAAAATGTCACTCATACTTGGAACCTTTCCAATAGTCTTTTCTGCTTGGAACTCTTCCAAAACATAAATCTTCTATAAAACACAGCCAGTTCGTGATTTCAAATCACTTTGATCAGTTTGGAAACTGAAGTCTGTGTAAACTCTTACAACTCACTATAAACTCCAAACATATGGAACATATCTTTAGTCCTTCGCAAGTACTTAAGAATGTTCTTTATGGCTATCAAGTGACTCTCACTTGTATTTGATTGCAAACGACTTGTCATGCTCAAAGCATGCGAAATGTCAGATTGAGTATACATCACAACGTATATAATTGATCCCGCAGCGGAAGCAAAAAGGAATCAATTTATCATGTGTTAAACGTCCTTGAACTAGTCAAAGATCTTATCAATATAAGAATTTTGACTCAACGCTAATATCCTTTTAGATTTATCTTCATAAATCCAGATATCTGAAAGATGTATTCTACTTCTCCAAAATATTCCATCATCTAAAATGATCAATATGTCTCCACATATAAGACTGATGCACACCACATTACTCCCACTAAACTTCATGTATAAACATAATTCCTCGAGATATCGAGAAATATTTTACAACATGATTGACACACTAATTCCAACTCTTTAGTGCTTACTTAAGACATACTCTTAAGCTTGCAAATTAACTTAGGATAATTAGGATCTACGAACCCACAGGTGAATATAAAATATACTACCTCTTCTAGAATCGTATCCAAGAAGGTGGTTCTTGAGATCCAGTTGACATCATACTATTATGATATGCTGTAATCGCTAAATATATTCGAATGGATCGAAGAAATAAGGTTGGTGCAAAACTCTTTGCTACCAATTTATCTTTTGAAACATTTTAATGTTCATCCATGCAAATTTCGATCTTAAAAATCAATTTACATTGAAGAGGTCGTACTTCTTCAAGTAAAATTTACAAGGTCACATACCTGATCATCATGCATGGAGTCCATTACGAATCACATGACTCTAAGCCATAGCAAGAAGTTAGGACTAGAAACAGACTTTTATAAGTCACAGATTAGAATTCATCGCTATAAAGAAGTGATGAAATTCCACCTGACCTCTTATGTTCCGAAGAAACAACTACTGAAAAAGCAATGAGAAAAACCTTTTCCGGACCATATGCTCAGTTTGTGGCTCTTGAAACATTTTCTCCCACTCTGTCTTATCAAGAAATAATTGTATTTTTATTGAAAGACAGCATCACGAGTCACAAACGCTTTGTTCTCGTGGTCAATGTGGGAATATTGAGCACTTGTTACATTCAAATAACAAAAAAATGTGCTTTAATATGTTGGGAAAAGAAATAGCAGACAAAAATATTAAGATCCCAAGGTTAGTCAAATGGCTCATTTTGACTTGACAGAGACAAAACCATATCGTATAAGGTTCTGTTTCTCTATTCAACAACGCCTTATCTCATAATGTGTGTTAGAGAAGTTAACTCGTGAAACTATTTCACAATACTTTTGGTGAAAATTAAAGTCAATACTTAGATATTTATAGTTACGATTTAGTCGTAAGTCCTTGATCTAATACTCTTAGTGGTTAACTACTTCTCATTGAAGCTCTTTGAACTTTTCAAAGATTTCTCTTAGCACCTCATTAAGTAGAATCAAACATAATATCTACTTAAATCGTCGGTAAATAAAGTTAAGTAATCATTACCATCTCTGGTTGTGTTAATTATTGGACTACACATATTCTTATGTAATGGGGCCAATAACTTACTAGTTCGATTTCCTTTTTAACAAAAGGGCACGAATCATCTTGCCTTGAATACAAGATTCGCACACACCATAAGATTCAAAATCAAATGATTTAGGGATACCAGTCGATACTAGCCTTTTGTGTGCTACACAATCCAGAATTAAGATTAGATTTGAGTCACCAATTTTGAGCCTTTTTCAATCTATATGACAAGTAATTTCTAGTTTAGGTCAAGAATATAATTACCTTTGATTGGTATGGGATAACCATTGACCAAGTATAGGCATAAATAGATACAACGCTTGTTCTATTCAAAAAAGTGAAACACTTGTGTCGTACACAAAAGTGGATACTATATTCTTTATTTAGAGGTCATGTACATAATAACGTTTATTAAAGTATACCTCTAAATTCAAAACTAGATTGATCACATTATAACTTTTATATGTCTCTATAGAAAATAAAACTACAATAGTTATATTTCCCTTGTAGGTCGACATTTAATCATGGTTAGTCGTCGCACGAATCATTATTATATGCATTGAATACATTGATGAAAACCATAATGGGTATCTAATACCCAAAAATTGCATTTAGCAAAATAAATGTCGATCATATAGATATTATGGGGAAAATCGTACACCCAATTTCTAACTCTTTAGAAAACTTGGGGCAGATTCTTTTCTTGTGTCCTACACTGTAAAATAGAATCGTCAAAAGTTGGGTTCGACACCTTGCTTGGGTTTTGACTTTACTATTCAAAATAGTCTTGCCTTTTTTCCCTTGCCTTGTGTCAAAGTCGAGCCAACCTACTCTTGAACCTTTTCTTAACAATTAAGAATATAACCATCATTCTTAGTGCTCCCACTCACTTTCATGAATTTCTACTTAGACAAGTATATTAGAATTATTGTGAAGACTATTCTTCATTTCATTCATGGTTTTACCTTCAAAAGGATAAACTTTTCATGAAGTGACTACGGTATTTGGTTATTCACGATTTTAAATAAATCGATTAACCTAGTCGTCCCAACTAATTTGGCCTCTTTTGAGGTAAGCCTCGATAAGGAGCATTATGACGACATACCAAAATACAAACATTTTCTTTGGAGCAAAAAGTTGATGTACCATTGTTATAAGAAGGCGTCACAAAATATTCAAAAACGCTTTTGACTAAGTGTGACTTATTCATTTACTCTTCATAAGAGACATTTGCAATGGTGAATATGAGGATCAAAAGATAAAATTCATTTTGTCTTTAGTTACGGTGGTTTAAACGGAGATCGCAATCAAAATGCTACCGTATAAAATAATGAAAACTCCTTTCCACGATTGAACGGATTTACAAGTTCGTAGAAGGAAAAATAATTGTCATTGCGCGAATATCATAAATATAAACGGAAAATAAACATTCATTGCTTAAATATAATTTACTTGTAAAACAATTTTAAACAAGTCACTCATATAATGACCCCTCACGAAATTATATAAGTGATTCCAAGACCCATTTTTAGACAAAAATAGTCATCGTATGCTACCTTTATCTAAAAATGGTAAGTCAATACTTGACTAATTCTACCCTTAGAACTCTTGGTTGACAGATTTCAACTA
>JAIUZE010007656.1:0-15731 GCA_022085475.1 Heliosperma pusillum | reverse complement strand
GAGTTTGACGTTACTGTCGTATGACGGTGGTGATCAGTTGATCCCTTGAGGTCACACCGAAAGGACGATTCCCTAATCAAGAAAGTTAATTAATTGTATATTGATACAGATTAAATAATCCCTTAAACAGAACAAGTTTACAAGTGAGAAATATATCTTATTGTAATATGATTAAATAAGATTCAATAAATATAATTGTAATATTAGAATGCTTAATGTTTATGAAACATTTGAGATAAGCATGATTGGTTGATCATAATTACAATTGGTTGTAGATCATATCAACCAAATATGAGATGACCCATTTTATATGTGATCATAAATTAGTTAAATACATAATTATATTATAAGATAACATGTCACATGTCACATGTCACATGTGTGACAAATGACAAAATCACAAAATGTAAAATGGAGTCCATTTTACTTATCAAAACCGGCTTGTGTGTAGGGTAGTGTTTAGGCTTTAATGTTGTTCTAATCAAGATTAGGCATAATCATAACTAGCCTAAATACCTATAGCCGCCCTACAAACTTTGATAAGACAAAAAGCAAAAGGGAACCATCCTTCCCCATGAGGGTGCGGCTTTAGTGGGTAGATAAGGGGATGTTTTCCTCTTGTTTATTAACTTATCAATCTCATATACAACTAATTATACATCTCACTAAAAATCACTAAACACTTAGAAACTTTAGAAGTTTCATAGAACTTCTGATTAGAACTTGAACTTGAGTTTCTAAAGTAGAAACTTTAAGTGTCTAGTACTCGTTTTAAGGGGATCTTGTTTGTTGTTCTACTATAACAATATTCAAGAGACTAAGGGTAATTCTAGGTGCAACTTATAGGAGGGTTCATACTCTTGGAGCTTTTGGAAATTCATCCTAATCATCTAGCTCAAGAACAAGTACAAGAAGGTGTCTTGTACTTGTGCCCATACTCAAATTAAAATCAATGTGAAGAACATTTTTCTTTCTCTATTTCAATTTAATTTTTAAGCATGTAACTAGATCTTGTAACTAATTAAATAGCTAATTAGTTTTACTTAAGAAATATCTTAAGTGTAGGTATATGAACCTTACATCAACATCCCAACTAAAAACATAAATATATTCCTCAATGTTTTCCCAATGCATATGAAATGGGTCATCATGAGCTTGAGGATAACTAAAAATCATTTTCAAGACCTCTTTTTTTCTCATTTTTTTTTTTTTCAAAAGCAATAAGAGTGAACTAGTCCTAAACTCAAACAAAAATCAAAATCAATCCCAGACACCGTCCATGGCAACGACGCCATTTTGATGAAGGAGTTGTCGCGCAGCCCTTGACTAAACAAAACTTATAATGCTCAAAACCAAACTAATTAATGTAGTAAGGTAAGGAGGTCGAACCCAAAGACAGTTAGTAGGATGGACTATCGAATTTGGCTCCTCCTTCCTCATTTCTTGGCTCCTGGCGACTGTGGGTGGCCTCCCTGCCGGTGGACCGGCCGTCGGCCAACCGCCAGGAGGGTCTTCCTCCCTCTCCTCTTTGTGCGGTTTAGCCAAGTGTGGGGGTGGTGGGTTAGTCGGCTGCCCAGGCCTAGGCCGGCGTCGCTTCTGTTTGTGTGGTGGATGCCGGTGGTGCGCGGTGGTCGTTCGACATGTATTCGTTTCTTTTTCTGCCAGGAGGGTCTTCTTCCTTCTCTTTACTCATCTTCCTTCTTTCTTTTTCTTTTTCTTTTTCCGTTTCTTTTTCTTTAATCTCTTTCTTTTCTGTATTCCTCATGTATTTGTTTTGTGATGGTTTCTCAATTCTCATCCCGTCTCGTCCTTGTGTTGGCATATTTCCTTTAAAATAAGACGGAAATATATAATATGAGAGTATGCGGAATAAGGGGCAACATATTATGAAATCGACTCTAAATCACATTAAATTAGGTCAAAATATAAAAGAATAAAGAGAGGAATTGTCTAAATTAATCGCATATCACTGAGATGATAACATCATGTGACGGTTTTGAAGCCTGTCAAGGTGCGTGTCTACGTAAGACTCTGTCACGATCGAATTATTCCAAGGATTTGCTCTGTTGTGGCGAGCGAAATTCTGACGATAAAAGACGGGCCCGTGGATTGTATGTCCGGAAGGTGGGTCCATGCATTGCTTGTTTCTTGTTGTTTGTTTTTGAATTTATTTGAAAAGTGACGAACGATCGTCAATTGAAGATTTTGTTTGAATCGATTTGATTTGAAAAGTGACGAATGATTGTCAATTGAAGATTTTGTTTAAATTGATTTGATTTGAAAAGTGACGACCAATCGTCAATCGTCAATTGAAGAGTCATTTGATCTTTGCAGGAGAACAAGGTGGCATGCGTCAACTCCACAACTTATCTCGAGGTGTTGGAGTTGAATTAATTTGAGAAATGACGAACGATCGTCGATTAAAGATTCTTTTTTGTAAGAGATCGAGGTGGCAGGCGTGAAGCTTCCAGCTTATGCAACAACCCGGATTTTTAAAACAAAAGAAATAACTTAATAATAAATAATCCATCAGAGTACAAAGATGAATAGGGTCAAGGTGGCGGAATCACCTGACCAATCCGGATCGATACTCAAATCCAAAACTAAACTAATACATTATTAATATTCTCAAACTAGATTAACTTCCTAAACAATTTATTCGCCTCGCCACAAGTCTCTCCAACCAAAGCATCCACACAAGCAGCAACCACTTCAATTTGAGAATGGGGGTCGACAATCAGTCGGGAGTAACTAGGTTCTCTCCCAGTCATGTTTACAACATGCTGAATTAATAACAGTTTATAACAACAGACAATAATCATAAACGACATGTGAAGCAATCTATACAATATGACGTACATTCGAATCTTACAAAGACGGAACCAAAACCTATATGAATTCAATCCTGAAGACCTAGACCATATGCAACCACTACACCATAAATACATTCAAGACCCAAAGTAGCACACGATCCACATGAACGTAAGGCACAATGCTAGCATCAAAGCATAACGAATATAATGAACACCGTTAGAGAGATTAACGAACTGCCTCTAACCGCTAGAGCGTATAACAAACTGCCTCTAGCTGATGGAGCGTATAACGAACTGCCTCCATCAGTGTGGACCGTATAACGAATTGCATCCACTATGGACCGTATAAAGAACTGCATCCGAGGTACTATGTATAGCGTATAACCACTGCCTATATGTCTAAAACCTGGCCAGGCCCTCGATGCATTAACTGTATATCGAACGACACTCGGGGTCTAGAGCGTATAACGAACTACCTCTGATACCCCCCCGAACATAGACCACAAAACCGAATCCTCGAAGGGTAGCGTTAGTTCATTCCGATAGTATATAACATATACTATCGTCATCTATACAACCACAACAAACAAATGCACAGTATAACTGACTCCACAAAACAATGCGTGAACAAAGTCACGACTCAGCTCGGGAACATTACTATTGACTGCCCAACAATGCGTAAACAACGTCACGACTCAACCCAAGAACAAGACAACTGACTGTCCAACAATATAGGAATAAGAATAACCAATACGATATGCAAACATCGTGTTATAGTCCAACTGACTATAACACTACACATAAACAAGCACAAATGACTAAGGTTATAGTATCTTGACCTATAACATTACACCTCAAAGGTCATGTTATAGTTCGAATTACCATAACACCAGACACAAAAGCATATAACATCCAATGTTATAATACCACCAACTATAACCTTCACTTAACCTTAGTGAAGTTATAGTAACTTCAGCTATAACCTTCACTCAACTTTAGTGAAATTATAGTAACTTCAGCTATAACCTTAGTTAAGCGTGTCAGGTTATAGTATCATCAACTATAACTTTCACTTAACTTCAGCAAAGTTATAATACCTTCAGCGATAACCTTCACTCAACATTAGTGAAGTTATAGCACTTCAAGTTATAACCTTATATGTGCGAGGTTATAGTATCATCAACTATAACTCTCTTTCGTCACGGGTTAGTCCTCTATAACACCACCACCGAGGGGTTGACTCCACGGTACAAACCGCCATATCACCACAACGAGTTTTGTTATAGTACACCGCACCATAACGTCACTTTCAAAGTTATAGCTCAAATAGGTATAACCAGGGTAGCTTACATGTAAAGTTATAGTTTAATATGCTATAACCTTAATGATATAAACCAAAACTCTAATTCCTCAACAGAAGCAAACCCTAGCCTCTCCCACAAGGAGGAGGCCGAAACCCTAGGCCACGGCAACCCCACAGCCGCGCCACCACCAACGACGCTAGGGTTCTCGATTTGAACCCTAGTTCCCACATCAAATGAAAAATTGAAAATAGAATAAGAACATAAACATTAAATGTAATTAAACATGTGAATCATAAACATAAATAACCACACAAACAATTAATCATACAATCAATCATTATATCATGTTAATAATTCACTTTCTATAAACATAATTAAAGAAGAACACCTAGTTACCTTTATTACGCAATAAAGGTCGCAAAAATAATCTTTATCTTCATAAAAGTGCCATTAATAAAGTCCTACACGAATCCTCCTCAAAAACGCCCAATGAAAGACATCTTCTTCTTATTCTTCTTACTTACCCATTATTATAAAAACCCTAAAGGTATGTCTAAGCCCCATACAATCGAGTACCTTAAAAATATTATAAATAGATTATATTGTAGAGGTAAGAGCCACGATTGTAAGTATATAATTTATATTTAATTTGGATGAAGAAAGTTGCATAACAATGGATTTAAAGGGAGAAGAATGAAAAGAGAGGGAGAAGAGGGTTGCACCAGGAAGCACGAAGAGAAAACAAAGGGAGCAACCTAGCTACTAGGTTAATCTTTTATATTTATAAGAGAATTTAAGTGGGGTTTTGACCCATTAACTCACAAGATGGATAATCCAATTACAAATTAGGTTTAGAATAATGAAAACGCTCCGAGAACGGATTTAAGAGAAATAGTAATTAAATATTATGAAATAGTAATTTCCGGATAAAATTTATTATAAAAAACACGGGGTGTTACAATCCTACCCCCTAAAAAGAAGTTTCGTCCTCGAAACTTGAATTTATAAAAGAAAGCCAAATAAAAGGGCAGCAACTAGCTACAAAGAATACTCACAACTACGGTACTCGTTGCGCACTCTGATTCCTACAAAGCTTCTTGACAAAAGAAAACTCCTATTCCTTAATTTGGACATCATTTACATAATCCACAACTCGCCAAATCCCAAAAGGCTTACATCACTTTAATCTAACCAAATTGCACTCAAACCCCTTTTTTTTTATAAACCGCATTTAACTTTATACCTTTCAATAACGTAATACAATTTTCCTCAACGACCATGATCATTGGCATTCCAAAAATTCATAACTTAATCTATTTCCATAAGCACATTCATTTACTCAAACGAACATTTAGCTTCCTTAATTCATCACATTTCAATATCCTCATAAACTACTTCATGACCAAACACCACAAATGGTTAGACTCCATCATTATCTATTATTTAACAATTCATCCACAAATATCGTTAATCGAAACACCACAAATTAATGATTTAGAAGCTCATCCCCATATGCCACAATCATAAATACATCAAACACCTAATTGTGATTAGTACTCCAAATTATTTATCCATAACTTCCAAAAGTGGGATTCCATTAAACAATAATGAGCCACAAACTTTCATTCTTGAGTTTCATTCTTGTCCACCTCATCCTTAAAGACTTCAATAATATTACACTCGTAATTAAGATAATACATAATCAGACCAACTTCACCTGATTATCACTAACTTATAACCACCAACATAAAATTCACAATAAGCACAACTATATCCTTAAATTAGCCATGTTATACCATACAACCTTATAACATCAACTCACATACATTACCACGTATACACCATTGACATGGACACTAAATTTCCACAACAAGAATCATCCATTAAGTAACCACACGCCTTGAGATCAACAACTCTCCTCATAAGTACCAAACGGAGCCTCATAAATACCAAACTCGTTTATATAACAAGTTCAACGCTCAATCATTAACTTTCAATACCATTATGAAAGACACTCACTAATAACCAAAATATTTTACCTATTATTGCCCAAATAATAGCACTTACAAAATCCATTCATAAATCATTTTGTAAAATATAATACTCATTACGGAAATCAAAAGGTAAGGCGCACCGATTAGTGAAAATAGAAAGTTTAAGGCTATCAAAACAAAGATAAGATCGAAGGACATTACGAGGACTTGAAACATACCAATGTTAAGAAGCAAAGAGAAGAAGTTCAATTAAATGAGAGATATGAAGGCTTTAATCAAGAAAATCGATTAAGGGACATCGATCCTAAAGAAATACGCAAGCATACAACAAGTCAAAGAGTAACTCAAGATGATAGCACCAAACGATACTAGAAAAATAATGGAAAATTGTAAAAACTAAAAACTTACACTTCTCAATCCATACTCTTTTAACCTCTTTTTGATATTGACGAGAGCCTATTATCTTCCAAAATATCAATACCTAAAAAGACTTCCATGAAAAACATTGTACAACCTATGTCCTCATAAATTCAATACCATTCCTCATTACATCACATTCTAAATAAGGGCGCTAATCAACCTTTAAAACATTTTGCTCATCACTACCCATGACTTCCCTCAAGCGAAGGTCATTCGACAAATCCTTTGGTAACAAGCTATCGGCTCCTCAAGAATTTCTCTAAACGAGTATAGCACAGAAATCCTCAATTAATTTTTATATACTTCAAGATAACTTTCATTATACCATTATCCTCGACAACTAATACGCGGAAATTCAAAATAATAAATTTAACCCACATTCTAATTTTAATGCATCTAAGTCCTTTGATTCATAAAACAAATCTAACACTTGCTTCTTTATTCTATTCCTCAAATCATTAGCTAGCTATACCATTAATAATTCACTAGTCTAATCATCATATTTATCCAACACATTAATAACCTCAAAACTCAATTTCTCCAGCCTTTCGAATAACGGGCTAACCAACCCAGGGTACACTTACTTCTTTTAATACTCAAATCTCCTTTCCATATAACGTGCACAACTTATCACTTAACTAGAGAGGCAATAACTTATCCCACACACTTCCGAGCACTACAAATAATCATTCTCAAAAGCTAGCTCCAAATCCATAATTTTGCATTGACCATACTAATGCAATTCAGGCAAATTCTCAATTCAAACAATTCAAATAACTAATATATAATCCCAAATTCTCATATTTATCACTATAACAAATATTTACCTCCTATTCCAAAATAAAACATCATTAATTAATGACGGTTCAAAAATAATAACCCAACACCAAATCAGTTATAATAAAGTAAGAAAACAAATTGGAGAATATAAAAGGCAAAAAGTCACTCCTTAATTACACAAATTCATATGAGAAAAGTACTATAATTCTATTGCATCGCTTAATTACTCAAAACCTTGTAACTCCTCCAGGTAAACTACCTAAGCTTTAACTATGAGGTTCCACAAGTGTATCCATAAGATCATTAA
Organism: Heliosperma pusillum; assembly: GCA_022085475.1. NCBI lineage: Eukaryota > Viridiplantae > Streptophyta > Magnoliopsida > Caryophyllales > Caryophyllaceae > Heliosperma > Heliosperma pusillum. Next base: position 8,113 of record JAIUZE010007656.1, on the reverse strand, counting down.
CTTTTACCATAAAACTAAACATTCCTACAATCCCGTTATAAACTGCTCGAAGCAATACCTCAAGTCAAATAATAAACTGCCCGAAGCAATACCTCAAGTCAAATATTAATACTCCGTCATCACAAACCTACCTCCATCGAACAAGGTGAATGGAATAGGACTCCCAACAAAAAGGATAACCTTTAACAAACACCATAAATAAACTACAAGATTTTCCTTACCAACTCAAACCTCAAACGAGTTCACTATAAATCACACGAATCTAGTTCCTCAAAGATTGTTAATCCACGACCTGATAAAACAGTACCAAACTTTAAGTTCCATTCTACAATTCAATACATCCATACTATGGACCTTGAACATTAATAATAACTTATATCCTTCACATCATTAACCATGATAAACTCCTAAGTTAAACCATCAAATAAGGGATAAGATAACACCTCAAATTTTCCTTAAGAGTCACGATCATGATAAGCACTTCCAATACAGTATCTCGAACATTTAAAAGTTAACTTCGGATCCTCAAACGAGTGATTCAAATGAAAAAACTCTATTATATCACTCTTAAGTAATGGGCTATATCCTAATCTTATCGCATACTACCATATAACAAATTAATCAAATATATAAATAAGACCAAATACGAAAGTGAGTGGAACATAACCATAACATGTTAACACACACTCTACACATTTCTTAATCATACAGTCACATATGCAAGTAAAGATAAAATCACGCATCAAAGTACATAAAAGTTCCTTATTGGTTTCTACCCATTTAGGCCCTGTTCTTTCTGACTTTTTAGAGTTGAACTGAACTGAACTTAATAGAGCTATACTGAACTGAACTGAGCTGAACTGAACTGAATGGAGCTGAACTGAACTGAACTGAACTGAATGGAACTGAAATGAACTGAACTGATCTGAATAAAGCTGAACTGAAATATACTTATTAGAGCTGAACTGAGTTGAAAAAAAAAATAGTAAATATAATAACAACAACAACAACAACAATAATTATAATAATAATAATTATTATTATTAAACAAAGAGACTAGATTCGTCAAATATTACATGAACGCTTTCTTCCATTTTCACAGTTCTCTTATTGTAAACTTTTTAAGCTTTACTATGGTCCGAGTAGCCAACAAAAACTCCTTCATAACTACTAGCATCAAATTTGGCAAGGTTATCTTTACCATTGTTGTGAATGTAGCATTTACTACCAAAGCATTTTTGAAATTCCTTGATCAGGTCTATCACACAGCGCTATCGATTAAAAACTATATAGTATAATTTATTTGTATAATTTTATATAATTACATGGAAGTCTGTGACAACCCTCGCGAATGCGGAAAGATAAAACATACAAGCATGTGAATTATATAGCGGAAATATGAAGTTTTAAAAACTTTTATACATGCAAGGAAAGAATACGAGGAGGGTCATATATTACAAACTAGAGTACGAATTATACCACACCAAGAGACGAAGTCTCTCCAAAAGGTTAACATGTAAAAGTGATCTTACAAAATAGATGGGGTATTTTCGAAATAGATGGGGTATTTTCGAAATAGATGGGGTATTTTCGAAATAGAATTAGCAACTAGCTAAACAACGTCTAGAGGTGTTGCATCCAGGGACAACGCCCGCTAGCTCACACCCGAACCCAAAATAGCATAAGCAAAAAGCCATCCATGCAAGCAACCTGTTCATTCATGAAAAACATGAACGCCACAATCAGTGGGGAGTAACTCCGGGTTCTCCCAGCCATATCACATGAAACGTACATATAAGGAAATACAAAAGTGAAATCATGCATATATAGATATCCATGTGAGTTACGATAAGAATAGATAGGCAATCATATATATAATGATAAGATCATGTGGAAATCAAATCCGTAACCATCATGTTATTCAAAGACTCGGGGAAGACACTCTTAGGCAACCGAATACGCTCACTGGGCTGCCATTCACGTTAGCGTTATAAAGATTGATAAGATGGGACTCGACAAACAAACCATGCCAAGTCATGCGATGATCACAATAAATCCAACATATTATCATCCATTCACGAACCCATACATTGACGGTGCCCAATCATGCAATGACCATGAATAATATCATGAAATCACGCATTCAAAAACGACGACACAAGACGACATCTCTCACGGTAAATGAAACGCACTAGCACCGTGTACATGGCAAGTATGATTAAAAGGCATCCACGGGATAAAGCATTTCCCTGAACGCATACACGATGCTACATTTCGGATATGTAGACTAATTTCCTCCTGGTAGGAACGATAATAAAACGGCTCCTAATCTAAACCTGGCCAGATTCTCGGAATCACATTTTCCGATTCGACATGCGATGACGTTTCGCATCCAAGACTCGGTCTTACAAATAAAACGCCGAGTACCCACATTCTCAGTAGATCAATTCACGAAAGAGGCGGAAAACGAGCTCAAGCCTCATAACATGCGGTACGCTACATGCAAATAACACCACCTCGCAAGTACACAACATTTGACGGCCGGGTCGATCAACGCATAGCGTTCAACTCCCAACAACGTCGTCGTATGCCCACTAACACATGCAATTAAGCAGTAGGATACCTCTCCGTTCCGACATTCCAGCCTTACGAACGGGAATGTAGCCAAGGGAATGAGAGTACAAAGCACAAGACAAAATAGTGCTCAAACCGTATCATTTGTAAAAACCGACTCAAAGTGGGACATAGCAAAAACCGTCACAAAACATGTGATACAAGCGAATGAAATATCATATATCCAAAACATGAATATTATAAGTCACTACGTAAAATTATACGATAAACGAATCATGCGAACTAATATGAATTACGAGTTTTAGAGATTTTATAAGAAAAATACAGCCGTGTTCCAGGCCGGTGTGGAGGGAGGCGGCCGGTACCCCGGCTCGGAGCACAACTACACAAAAAACACAAGTTTGGAAACTAACTAAAACAAGGGTCCACTTCAAACAGCCATAACTAGAGTTCTAGATATGGTAATGCAGAAATTCCAAGTCGAGGTGATATCTTATCCTCTTACGGTTCCAACGAATGGTCACAAGCCCAAAACAAGCAAGTAAAGAAGGAGATATGATCATTCTACGAAAAATGGTCGGTGCAGTGAATTCCCAGCCGGCTACTGAACCGGCAGCCGGTCCTTCGGCCAGGAACACCATTCCACCCGAGAACAACAAACACCATTTCTATCATTTTCAATTCTCCTAATTCACTTCTAATAATTATCAACAATCAATATTCATCATCAACAATCATCAAATAACAACAATCATCATCAATAACATGAATCCAAAGCTTCTAATCGTATTCTAAATACGATTTCTAACATTTAAAGCATGCAAAACACGTAAATGATATCGAGTAACCCTTCAGCGTTACCTTTACGCGTCTTTAATCGATTACTAAGCCTTCCTAGTGGTCTCCACCTACAATTAGGTAATAAAAGATGAATATATTTCAACTTGAGAAAGACGGATAATTTAAAAAGCGAGAAAGACGGTAATTTTATTACCAATACGGATAGAGGAAGGTAAGAGGGGAAGAATGAGACGAACTTACGTGAATTCCAATAAGAAACGAAGGAGATACGATGAATCTAAACTTGGAAAGATTATGGAAGAAGGATTTTGGGTTTCTTAGTGATGAAGTAAGTGGAATTGTGTTGAATGAATGAAATAGGTTAAGTGGTAGTATGATATGTATAAGGAAAAAGTCAACAAAGTCAAGACGGGCTCAAACAGTCAAGAAAAATCAAGACGACTTAAAAAAGTCAAGAAAAGTCAAAGACGACTCAAAAGTCAAGAAAAGTCAAAGACGACTTAAAAGTCAAGAAAAGTCAAACTCGCCTTAAGACGGGATTCTCATGGAATCTCGCTGAAATTCCAAATACGAACTCGGAAATTCTAAATTCGACTCGAAACTTTAAATTCTAAATTAAAACTTAAATTTGCTGAAAAGTATCCGTAAAATATTTTCACTAGAAAAATATGGTACATTTCCGGGTGTTACAAGTCCTTTTAGGTAGGAGGCCGATTTACTCTACTACTACTATGTCTGTCTACCATGTCATGCTTTTGGTCTAATTTCAATTCATGTATTTCTACCTTGGAAAAGAATTCCATTTTAGTCAATGATTTTGGCCAGAAATCGTTAACTATCGTTACAATCCAAACATGCATAGACACAACGTTTTTAAAGGCACAATTTCTTTATCCAATTTTCATCTTTTAATTAACCTAACATGGCTACCCTCCACCCTAGAAAGGTGACTACTCACTCATAATAGTATTTAGATCTAGATTGATTTTAACAATTAAAACTAGGCTAGACATGTTTATTGATTTTTGATATTATAAGATGATAATAACAATTCTAAATCAACGCTCTAATGAAATAAAATGATTACAACGGTATTTAAATTGAATCTAAGACAACATGTAAAGAAAACAATGATCAAATAAAAAACATAAAGAACTTAAACAAAAGATAAAACAGAAATACCTACATGACGATCAAATAGCGATAATGATGAAATAGAAATATCCAAATAGAAATTTCCTTGCATATCTTTGACGATACATGTATTACAATACTTGAATAATATAAAAGAACTAAGAACCAGAAGTTTTTATTATTTCTAAACTAGAAAAATAGGCATAAGAGAAGATGGAGATCTAAACATAAAAGGAGAAATGTAAAAGACGATTTTTAAGGGAAAATGGAGGCTAGGGTTTCTAAGACTAATCTAGGGTTATGTAAAGAGAGAAATGTGTAGAGGTGTGTGCTGAAACACTCCTTTAATAGGCTAGGTTTCGTGGGGAAGGGGTCATGCATTCATCATATAGGACAAAAAGGAGGAAGTCGAAGCATTGGCTCGGATCAGGAGACATACCCGATCGGGTTTACCACTTACCCGATCGGGTATGTGGTGTTCTTCACTCTTTGACTTTCGTTTCAACTCCCTTGGTGAATAACTTGACTTTCATTGACCCCATTGACCTTTTGAGTCGGGTTTGTTGATAGGGTTTGATGTAAAATGATGATTTCTTCGCCTAACTGATCGATCTTCTGACAACTGCGAAATCGTCTTTGCTTCTTTTTTTTTTGAATTAGTGAACCTTCTTGGAGTGCCTTTGACTTGGTAAAGCTCGCTTCTCAAATCGTCGGGTTCTAGGCAAATGCTCGGAAATATAGAAAAAGGGCGTAGAAACGTCACTTTCCCTACAAAACAGGTTAAAACATGGAATTGGCCTAGAAGACGATATTAGCTCACAAAATGGCTTAACAAAGCACAAATGACATACAAAACCGAGCTAAATTGGGGATTAAAATCATACAAATATTCACTTATCACCCGCACATTGTATGGGGGGCCTGTGCACTAACCAACCACTCTTCAAGCCCAATGGGCCTTCGAGTGAGGGGGCATAATAGAATATAACTATAATATATGGGCCTCAACCATCACCTTAAGATTTTGGTTGAGATGGTTCATGTATCAAAGGGGGCATAATAGAATATAACTATAATATATGGGCTTCAACCATCACCTTAAGGTTTTGGTTGTGATGGTTTATCTATCATGGTATCAGAGCTAGAGTGACCGAAGGTCACATGTTCAAACCCTGGCAACCCCCAATATCTCACAACCTCATTAAGTGGAAAAACAGGCACATGGTATGGGGGGCATGTGCACTAACCAACCACTCTTCAAGCCCAACGGGCATTCGAGTGAGGGGGCATAATAGAATATAACTATAATATATGGGCCTCAACCATCACCTTAAGGTTTTGGTTGAGATGGTTCATTTATCTGTATATACATTCTTTTATTGCATTGTTTTAAAAATCTGTTATTTAGAAATTAGTTTCAAATCGTATGCATACACATGTCTTATAATATCGTTTTGAATGAATATATGTTTATAAGGAGAAATATTATCTTATAAGATACTTTTATGAGGATAACTCCATGGAGGAGCCTTTTAAGAATGTTCATCAATTGTTAATTGTTAATTGTTAATTGTTAATTTTTAATTGTTAATTGTTAATTGTTAATTGTTAATCAATTGAGTTTCTAAAAACTCATGATGAAATATATAAACCTCTACAATACGATTAAAAGATATAGCGATTAATTCCAAAATAGAATATCCAAACTCATGTAGAGTTTGCTTGATACTGTCTCAACCTGAAGTGTGAGTATATGAAAATTCAAATTGAATGAATTTTTTTGCGAAACATGTGAAATTAGTTGATGGTCAAGAAGTACTATAATGATTGGAATATGTGGTGCAAATTTAAGATGAGAATGTCAATCCATACAATATGATAATTTAGCAATGAAAATCATTCAATATATTAGGCTAATCATTATTCAATAATGAGCTGGCTTTCTTAAAGAGGTTCCAATATATGGATGATCGCTATATTTTTTTTCTTTCGACTAGGTTTGGTTTATTCTAATTTGTTTTCCTTGACCATCCGGATTGTTGAGATGACAATTGTTATAGACATATAATATTATGTCAACTATTGTAAGAATTTAAGTTATACCCTATCAGGATTGCGAATGTATTATTTAAAATGAAGATTCAAGTGTCATCATGAATGACTACATACTGATTATAAGTTCTAAAGAAATATGAAGATGGAAGTTATCAAGATTTGAAAAAATCAAGTTTATCAACTGCGATGAGTTCTATTCAACGATCGAGAAGTTACGCCAGAGCAAGGATCATTTCAAGATATATCAAGTTATGTAATTATGACGGGGAGTAAATACGTGTTGCACTCTTTTTCCCTTAATTATGGTTTTTCCCACTGGGTTTTCCTGGTAAGGTTTTTAATGAGGCAACTTCACCAACGTATTTACAGGAATGGACATCCAAGGGGGAGTATTGTGAAACTTATTATGTGGATGTCCATAAGTTATAAGTATTATGAATGTCTTTAAATGTCTCTAAATGTAAGATGTTTCTAGCCTTGTCCTTCCACTTTCCGAGGACATAACTCTCATTTTTCTCGATGTATATATACCCCTTTAGCTAATGATAAATACATATATTTCCACCATCTCTCACTTACTGCTTTACATTTTATAACAATCCTCATTTTTTTAAATTATTACCATTTACCATTCTTAAACCGAATTTTAGGAGCAGTGTAACAAATCTAAGGTAGTAAGTAAAGCTTATTCTTTGGCATTATTTCCCTTTCACCTCCCACAAATAACTCTCTTTAAGGCCATAACTAGTTTAACTATATAAACACACATCAATTATAATGTTCTACATTTTCCAAGAAAAAATAGATAAAATTTCATTATTCTAATTTAAAATATCTATAATATCCAAGGTACATATTTTATTTATTTTATCTAATAAGATTACAATACATACATATTATTATTTTTTTTCAAATTGATTGCCATCTTAAATTCATGGGTAGTTTGACCTATACCTAGCAAAATTGACATGGCTCAAATGAGCCAATTTCTAGCCGATTCGATAGTTGAACTGCGGAGCCGAGTTTAACTTGTAACCCGAATAACCCGATTAATAGTGCAACTCGAATATTTACTTTTGAACGCTGCATAATATTCCATATAATTAAGTTAATAATAATATGCGAAATCGAGATGACCCGATCTAATACAAATTTTGACAAAACTGAGATCAACCCAAAATGAGAAGTTCTGCACCTAGCCCAATTGACATGTTTGTCTGGTCTAGTTTAATCTATAAAATTTAGGTCCAATCTAACTTGTACAAATAAAAATTTATCCATCTTAATATTAAAACGTGTCTTGTTCTTACTATTTGAGTCATTTTAAGTTTAAGACAGTGTAATTTGTGAGTACAAAATTTAGAACTGGCTGCTTAATAAATTATTATGCCTGGCTCACTATATATGTTGTATATTAACACACCCTTAATATCCATCAGAATTAATTAGATTAACCCTAGCCGTTAGCTACTCACAACTTCAATCTCTTCATCCCCTCTTCCTTTTTATTTTTCAAGGCCTCAAGTCCCTTTACATTAGTGATTAGATT
>JAIUZE010007654.1:0-16792 GCA_022085475.1 Heliosperma pusillum | reverse complement strand
GGCAAACCACTTATGACGACGAAGAACACTCAAAATAGTCCTTAGATGAAAAGCATGCTCTTCTTCGGTCTTGGAGAAAATAAGGATATCGTCAATGAACACCACCACACACTTGTCAAGGTACTCACTAAATGTGCGGTTCACTTGATCCATGAAAATAGCGGGAGCATTGGTCAATCCAAATGGCATCACCTTAAACTCATAATGACCATATCTTGTACTAAAAGCGGTCTTCGGAATATCAACATCACGAACGGGAATTTGGTGATAACCGGATCTCAAATCAATCTTGGAAAAAGTAGAAGCACCCTTTAGTTGATCAAACAAATCTTCAATTCTTGGCAAAGGATAACTGTTCTTGATTGTAATTCGGTTCAACTCACGGTAATCAATACAAAGCCTCATGGAACCATCTTTCTTCTTCACGAAGAGAACGGGAGCACCCCAAGGCGAGGCACTTGGTCGAATAAAACCCTTCTCAATCATATCATCAAGTTGCTTCCTTAACTCTTTCAACTCGGTTGGAGCCATACGGTAAGAAGCCTTGGCTATGGGTCCAGAACCAGGTACAAGATCAATAGAAAACTCAACATCACGCTTGGGAGGGATCCCAGGCAAGTCTTCAGGGAATACATCAACGAATTCACGAACTATAGGCACATCTTCAATATTTGGCAAAGAGGTAGTAGAAGAAGTCACAATACACAAGTATGCTTGGTGACCCTTTCTTACCATATTCACCAATTTCTTTGCGGAAATCAAAGACACACCCTTTCGGGGATGAGATCCCTTATAGGTTATTCTAACTCCTAAAGGACTCTTTAAATAAATCTTTGGATCTCTACACTCGAACCTAGCATGGTATAACGCTAACCAATCAATACCTAGAATTATACCGAACTCTCCTAGAGGAAACTTAAGGAGATTTGCGGGAAAGATAGCACTCGAAATAGATATTGGAACATTAGGATAAAGATTAGAACAAAAGATAATTTCTCCGGATGGTAAGGATATGGGAGTATCCTCACTAGATGTAGGCTCGATAGATAATTTATTAGCATAAGTCGAAGACACAAAGGACATAGAAGCACCGGTATCAAATAGAATAAGACACGGTTTCTCTAAGATTGAGAACATACCCGTAGTTATCTCTGGATGAGCATCGGCTTTGGCTTGGCTCATAACAAAGATAGAACCGTTAGGTTTAGCAATTGGAGGGGGAAACTTACGATCGGGGCAATCATCATAACAGTGACCACCCTTTTGGCAAAAGAAGCAAATATAAGGTTTGGTTGGAACAAGACACACCGGGGTGGTGTGGTTGTCTATAACGGTTACATTGGCGACCTTGAGCTTGAGTTTAAGGAGCATAAGGCCTTTGAGCCACATTAGAAGTAGCTCGAGGAATGAAAGGAGCGGGAGCTCTTGTATTTGCATTCGAAGGAGGATTGAATCTCCTCTTGTTGGCATAAGAGTTGGAGGAAGACAGAGTAAACTGTCTATTCCCAAAGAAATTAGGCCTAGGAGTGAAAGAAGGAGAGGGATTATTCGTCATAGCTTCATCCCTAATGGCCTTCATGGAATTCTCGGCCCATAAAGCATCATCAAATAAATCCTAAAGGAAGTAGTATTCCTCCTCACTTTACTTTGAAGTAAAGCACTAAGCTTGTTGCGGTAGTAGAAAGCTCGGTCCTCATCATCTTTGATAAGCCTCGGAGCAAAGTGAGCAAGCTTGTTGAACTCCGTAGTGAAGTCTTGTGCCGACAAGTTACCTTGCTTGAAGTCAATAAATTCCTTGAGCCTTTGTTGCTTGAGCTCCTTAGGATAAAATCGACCTTCCACTAGAGCTTTGAAACAAGCCTAATTGAAATCATCTTCAAGAGTAGCGGTGGCACTAGTAATTGCCCACCAATTATCTGCTTCCCTTACAAGGAAGTGCTTTGCAATCCTTACCTTGTTCTCTTCACGGACTTGGTATAAATCAAATTGCTTCTCCATTTCTCGGAACCATTCCGATAGCTTGGTAGGGTCCGGCTCTCCACCGTAAGGTATAATCTTACTCCTAGCTATTTGGCTTTCCACCCAAGCGTAGCCTCCTTGGTGGTTATCTTCTCTACAAGGGGGAACTTGGTTGGCTTGAGCAATAGCCGCATCTTGTTGATTTTTCAACACTTGCGTAAGTGCTTCTAGCATAACATTCTCTACTACTCGAGGTCTAACCATCTTCATAAGAAACAAAAACAAAACAAGTTAATCCTAACACTTAGCATAAACAAATAGACTACCAAGTAAAATCCTTAACTTCTACCCATCTCTCATTTATTATTTCAAGGTCAAGTAGTTTAAGTTTAGGGTTCACGTATGTGTGTCGGGAGCGATAAAGCTTTGATACCAACTGTGACAACCCTCGCGAATGCGGAAATAAAACATACAAGCATGTGATTTAATTAGCGGAAAATACGATGTTTTTAAAACTTTTTACATGCAAATAGAAAATACGAGGAGTGTCAAATATTACAAACCAAAGTATGAAATACAACAAGAGACGCAGTCTCTCAAAATGTTATCTAACAACAAAGTTATTAGCAACTAGCTAAAAATCGTCTAGAGGTGTTTCATCCAGGCCAACGCCCGCTAGCTCACACCCGAACCCAAAATACCACAAGCAAAAAGCCATCCAATCAAGCAACATTGCATGTTCATCCATGAAAAACATGAACGCCACAGTCAGTGGGGAGTAACTCCGGGTTCTCCCAGCCATATCACATTAAATGTACATAAACGGAAATACAAAAGTAGAAGCATGCATATATAGATATACATGTGAAATACGATAAGGATAAATAGGCAATTCAATATATAAAGATAAGAGTACATGAAGTACAAATCCGTAACCATCATATGATAGAAAGACTCGGGGAAGACACTCTTAGGCAACCATACACACTCACTAGGGCTTGCATCTCACCGTTAGCGGCATAAGTTTGATAAGATTGAGACTCGACAAACAAACCATGTCAAGTCATCCAATGATCACAAATAATCAATCATATAACCATCCATTCAAACGTACAATACAATGACGACATCTCTCACGGTAAATGACACGCACTAGCACCGTGTCCCTGCAAGTATGATTAAAAGGCATCCACGGGATAAAATATTGCCCTGAACGCATACACGATGCTACATTTCGTATATGTAGACTAATTTCCTCCCGGTAGGACGACGATAATAATACGGTCCTAGTCTAAACCTGGCCAGACTCTCGGAATAAAACGTTTCTGATTCGACAATGCGATGACATTTCGCATCCAAGATCGGTCAATCATAGACGCCGAGTACCCCAAATTCGGTCAACCTTCACGAAAGAGGCGGAAAAGAGCACAAGCCTCACAACAAGCGGTACGCTACATGCAATGACACCACCTCGCAAGTATACAATATTTGACGGCCGGGTCGATCAATGCAAAGCGTTCGCCTCCCAACAACGTCGTCATATGCCCACTAACACATGCAATTAAGCAGTAAGGGTACGCTCCCCGTTCCGACATTCCAGCCCTACGAACGTGGAGGTAGCCAAGGGAATGAGAGTACAAAGCACATAGAAAATTAGTGCTCAAACCGTAACATTTGTAAAAACTGACTCAAAGTGGGACAAACCATAAACCGTCACAAAACATGCGATACAAGCGAAGGGATTATCATATATTCGAAACATTAATATTTAAAGTCAACTTTTAGAGTCAAACCCGGAAGTCAACAAAAGTCAAAGTCAAAGTCAAACCCGAGACCCGAGGCCCAAACCCGTCAATTGGAGTGGGCTACAAAAAACTCATCAATGCAAGAAGACCAAGTCCAAAGGGTCAAGGAAATTCAAGGCGGAACAAAAATTCAAAGGGTCGACTTTGGGAAAAACTGGCAGCATGAAACGCTGCCAGCGCCAGGGAACGCTGCTAGCGTCACACGACGCTGCCAGTGTCCTGGTCTCAGGCACGCGATCTTTCTTTCTCCGTCTTGCCAACAACATACAACAATCATCATTTATCATCACAAACCATAAATTCTCATACCAATTATCAACTAACAACAACCATCATCAATAACACAATTCCTATGATTACTAACCTTATTCTAAATACAATTTCTAACATAGAAAACACATTAAAACACGTAAATGATATCGAGTAACCCTTCACCGTTACCTTTTTGCGTCTTCAATCCGCGTCGATGTCCTCTTCTATCAAGAAGTAGTCTTTGTCGGGGTCTTGGAGGTCACCACCTACAATTAGATAATAAAAGATGAATATAATTCACCTTGAGAAAGACGGATAAATTGAAAAGCGAGAAAGACGGTAATTTTATTACCAATACGGATAGAGGACGATGAGAGGGAAAGAATAAGACGAACCTAGGTGAATTTGAGCGAGAAATGAATGAGTAGTGACAATTCTAAGCTTGGAAGAATATGGAGGATAGGTTTTGGGGTTTACTTGGTGAGGAAGAAGAAGATTGAATGTGAGGGAGTTAGGGTTATGAAGGAGTATATGAAGGAGTAAGTGGAAAACAAAAGGGAAAAAGCCCATAACGTCTTAAGACGTAACTTACTCGAATTCTCGCGTAAAGTCCGAAAACGAACTCGGAAATTCTAAACTAGACACGGGAAATTTAATTCTAAACGAAAACTAAATTTCGCTGAAAAGTATCCGTAATATATTTTTACTATAAAAATAGGGTACATTTGCGGGTGTTACATTAATCATTAGGAATGATGTACTAACATTGCCTTCCGTGGATAAATGTTTAGGAAATCATTTCTAGATGAAAGATTTGGAAGAAGCATAATGTATATGAGGCAAGAATATCTCCCATGTCTCGTATGTAGGAGACATATTGGTCATTGGAATGATGTATTGACATTGCCTTCCGTGGAGGAGTGTTTGACAAATCATTTCTAGATGAAAGACTAGGAGTAGGTATCCAAAATCTATAGTGATAGATGAGAGAGGATACACATGATTTTTAATGTTTCCGCCATTAGGCTAATCATGTATGCCAAGATATGCACATACCTTGATAAGCTGTATGCTTGGAGCATGACAAGTTGATAACAAGTAATCCACATGAGAGTCATTGGATAGCCTTCAAGAATGTTCATAAGATTCTCGAGGAGAACTATGAGTTAATTCTTATGTTTGGTAATAATAACTTAGTTGCGTGTTAAGTGTCACACGAACCCAAGTTTCCAAACCTGTAAAGGATATGACAAAATCCAGGGCTAAATTTTGTTATAAAAGCGAATAAATAAAAGGGAGGATTGAAGTGTCAATCATTAAAATTCTACGAATAAAGTCTTAGTACATAATGATGAGGATGAGCTGGATTACAAGGATCTAAAAAGTAGATCTTTCCACCAAGATAACCATCACGTGGTTATCATGAGAACAAGTGGGAGCATCTTTCAAGATTAAAGAGCCCAACACTAGATAGAGATCTAGTAATGTACTTAGATAACTTTATGTTATTGGGAATAACGATGATTGGAAAGAAAATGAGCAATTCATAAAGTTGGAACAAATGGATAAATAGTATATCCACCATCCAAGCTTTTATTGCATTTAGACAAGACGACCATGAACTGTCATGGAACTTCTATACTTTAGATTATATGATTTGAAGCAATAACATTGTGTTGATTGTTCATATAAGATAATCACATTTATCGTTTGAGTTTATAAAACTCATTTTTGTGCTTTGTTATATTCAAATAGGTTGTAGTGACAACTTTGAACCCTATTAAAGTAAAGTGGATTAACACAGCCTTGGCCCCTAGTTACTCACATGAGGCGACGTCTCAAAGTGACTGGAGTGTGATGCGATTGATGGAAAGTTCAAGTGCCATAGAGTCATATGAGATGACTAGTCGATCACATAGGCAGACTGTATGGGACACTCTGTCGGGCAGTGACCACTTATAGAGTTTTGGCAATTCATAAAGCCTGGTCGTGGCGAGAGATACTATAGTTCTTTAGACTAGAGACTATTTGCCCAAGTCGACATAGTTTCTGATTGACTTTGATTTTTGCCCCAAGCCATTCTGTAAAAAGGGTGAATGGGCAATTATTCATGATGGACTGTGAGTGAACGAAGGGAATAGTGCGATAGAAATTGTCCAACCCCTTGTCAGGGTTAACAAATATCTCAAGGCCACTCGAGGAGTAGTAAGCTGGAAATGCGTGGCCACGCTCGGAAGGTATCTACGGTAAATAATTCCGGGATGATTAACATTATAGTTAAATGATCCACATTAATTGGTAATGATTGGCTTACTAGAATTTGCCATTACTGTCGTATGACGGTGGTGATCAGTTGAGGTCACACCGAAAGGACGATTTCCCTAATCAAGAAAGTTAATTAATTGTATATTGATACAGATTAATTAATCCCTTAAACAGATCAAATTTACAAGTCAGAAATATATCTTATTATAATATGATTAAATAAGATTCAATAATATAATTGTTATATTATAATGCTTAATGTTTATGAAATATTTGAGATAAGCATGATTGGTTGATCATAATTACAATTAGTTGTAGATCATATCAACCAAATATGAGATGACCCATTTTATATATGTGATTATAAATTATTACTTAAAATGTTAAGTTTACTTTATTTGACATGAAATTGTATTTAAATTAGTTAAATACATAATTATATTATAAGATTACATGTCACATGTCACATGTCACATGTCACATGTCACATGTCACATGTCACATGTCACATGTCACATGTCACATGTCACATGTCACATGTCACATGTCACATATGTGACAAATGACAAAATCACAAAATAAAATGGACACCCATGTTAACATGGGTGCACCGGTTTTACAAGGTGTAGGTTAGGATTTAGGCTTTTGATTAAATGTTCTAATCAAAGCTTAAACACCATGATTACTACCCTAAATACCTATAGCCACCACCTTGTTAAGACAAAAAGTAAAAGCATGCCCTCCCTTCCCTAGGGGGTGCCGACTTTGTGAGGTAAATAAGTGGATGTTTTCCTCTTGTTTAATCACTAGTTCATCTCATTATTCTGCAACCACTACATCTCACTAGAAATTACAAAATACTTAGAAACTTTAGAAGTTTCATAGAACTTATGTTTGTAGCTTTAACTCGAGTTTCTAAGATAGAAATTTCGAGTGTCTTGTACTCGGTTTAAGGGGATCTTGTTTGTTGTTCTAGTATAACAATAAACAAGTGATTAAGGATAGTCTAGGTGCAACTTACAGGAGTGTAGGGTTCCTACTCTTAGAGCTTTTGGAAATTCATCGTAAATCATCTAGCTCAAGAACAAGTGCAAGAAGGTGTCTTGTACTTGTACCCAATACTCGATTGAAACTCAATATGAGGAACATTTTTCTTTCTCTATTTCAATTTAAATAGTTAGCATGTAACTAGATATTGTAACTAATTAAAGCGTTAATTAGTATTACTTATGAAATGTCTTAAGTGTAGGTATAAGAACCTAATAAACTTATGGAGTAGTAGCATTCTTCTGCCCAAATATGTATGCTCATTTGTTAATAAGACTTGCATGCAGTTCTTTTGGGGTGTTACTGTAGGTGTCAGGAAAAATGTCTTTCAAGAGCTGGGAGCCTATGATCAGCTCATCTGCAGAGGGCTCTACATCCCTAACAGATGTTCTCTATGTCAGACAGCTGCTAAGAGTTCTAAGCACCTGTTTTTCAGTGCTCCTTCTCAAAGCTCTTAATTTCTTGCATTGCTAGATGGGTGGGTCTTCCTGATGGTATGTCTCAGCTTCATTCTCTTCTGGTCTGGATTCTCAGGAGCAAGGTAAATGGTTGGAAGAAGAACTGGGCATTATGTAGTATTGCTGCTACAATTTACATCATTTGGTGTGAAAGGAAGAAAAGGATTTTTGAAGGGCTACATCGACCTATTGCAGCTCTAGTTGAAGTGAGTGTCTCATTATCAAGAATACAAAGGGATGATTCATTTACAGTCAACTGATCCACATTAATCAGTAATGATTGGCTTGCTAGAGTTTGACATTACTGTCGTATGACGATGGTGATCAGTTGATCCCTTGAGGTCACACCGAAAGGACAATTCCCAAATCATTTAATGATTAATTGTATATTGATACAGATTAATTAACCCCTTGGATTGAAAAAGTTCAATCTGTACATGAGAATTATCTTACTATTATATTATTATATAAAATACATTTTGGTAATTAAATGTTATATTACCAAAGTTGTACAATGTTTATGAAACATTAGAGATAAGACTAATTGGTTAATATAATTACAATAAGTTGTAAAGTATATATGATATGGACCATTTTACATACGTATATTTATAGATCATCACTTAAAATGTTAAGTATGATTTATTTGGTGAAAGATTATATTTAAATGTTAAATATGATTTTATTAATTCTTATACATGCTAATTGTCACATGTCTCACATATGACAATTTACAAAATAAAATGGATCCCATATTAACCAAGGGGAGCCGACTTTGGGTGGTTGTAGGCTAGTATGAGCATGACTTGATATTAAATGCAAAAGACATGTTTAATGCTCTAACCAACCTATGCCTAGAACTAGCTACATGGGTAAGGGAGAAAGCAAGCATGCTTGTCCCCCTCCCATCTCCCAAGTGCCGGCATGCCCAAGTCCCATAAGGAGAAAATAAGTTTTCTTCTTAAACACACAATATGTTGTGTAGTTTGAAATATAGAACAAGCTTATCTCACTAGAAAATAAGAACAAACAAGTTGTTGTTGCTCTCACTACATTCTCATAAATAAACACACATCAAGTTATACTACTAATAGTAGTAGTGATAATAAGGTGAAGGAGACTTCTTATCACACCTAGCATTGTGTGATAAGGAGACGATTTGGGATAGTCTAGGTGCATTCAAAAGGAGTGTCTCTACACTTGGGACTTAGGAAGTTCATCCCTAGATATATTAGCTCAAGAACAAGTTAAGGAAGGATTCCTTTCCTTGTGCCCATATCCGACACAAATACAATGCGTGGAAGCCATTCTTCTCTTCATTTTGTCTTTCTTTTATTAAGCATGTAACTAGATCTTGTAACTAATTAAAGATTTAATTAGTATGACTTAATAAATATTTCAAGTGTAGGTATATGAACCTAACAATTGGTATCAGAGCATAGAATGTTGCATGCAATCGGTTTTATGAAGTTTTTACGAGTTAAAGTAACAAAATAAAACTAGAAAATTAGTGATTTATATGATAAAGTCACGAAATTTTTAGCATGATATGCCTTCTGGTCCTAAAGTGTTTTTAGGTCATTTTGATGATTTATGGAAAATTATTGCTTTATTTAATGATTTTTAGTTAAATAAATCCATTTTAATGAGTAAAATGAACTTTTATTTGCTAAAACTAGTTATAGTTCGAATATGGCCATGAAATTTTATTATGATGTCACATGAAAGTTTTACCTACTATATGTAAAACTTGAGATAAATATTATTTATTTTGCATGATTTATGATTTTTAATAGTTAAAAAGGCATAAATAGTGATTGTTTTAGCATAAATAGCTAAAATGAAATTTTGGCATGAGAAAATTATCATATGTTGAATAAATATTGTACATATCATATGTATAAGTTGAAAATTAAATATATTAATTTTCTTGTGATTTTTAGTATTTTATTTGATAAAATCAATTAATAGCAACTATATTTTTTCTCTAAAATGATTCGAAATATTTTGACCAAAATTTTGACATTAATATGTTCCTGGAAATGTTCCAGAATATAAAAAATTTTAATTTTCAAATTTATGAATTATTGTAATTTAATTTGCAATTATTACATAAAAGTTATGTATAAGGGTCAAAACCGAGCAATAATGCAGAACCGAGTTGAATTATTGTCAAATAATTAGTGGAGACTAATTTTTGAGTCCTGAAACAGTTAGGGTAATTAAATTGGACTTAAATTTGATTTAAGTATTAATTTGTGATTTTAATTGGGTATTATCACGCATTTCCATAAAACCGGGTTTATATATGATATAAGGATATTAGGACAATTTGGCACATTAATATTGCATGAGTTTACATATAATTATGCTGAATTTTGAATGAATGAATGTCATTTTGATTTATGTAACTTTTGGAATTATGTAATTTATCTTAGTATGACCTTAGTTTTTAATCGATATTACCCGAAATGTATGGGAATATTGATTCAGTTGTAATTTAATGTGATCTCGTATCACTTTTATTGTATCATTTCATTTTATTTTGCAAATGTATAATAGAATAGCCTTGTAACTTTATTATATCATTTGTAATCCCGGAGTTTCCTAAAGACAGTGCCATTTGGAAAGGCGTTCCAAAAGGAAGACGGTGTCCTTGGGAGGCGTGCAAATGAAGTTCAAGGGACCAAGGAGTTGGTTTCCGAATTTGTAATAGTTAATTTGATTTTCTATTATTTTAGGAGGGCCATACTAGAAATTTATTTTATTGCTTTATTTTATTTATATGTTACATGCATGCCAAATCGCCACTTAAACGACACATGCATTTTATCGAGTCAATCGACCGCGTCAATTATAATTATCGATAGTTCACCTATTTAGTTCACTTAAAAGGAGATAGATAATAAATTGACTTGACCTCTATTTTGATAATTGAGACTTAGCCTTAACAAATAGTAGAACCCATGCATCCCAATTTCGTAAAGAAGTAGGTTCGGCTCACCGAGTTGCTAAACTTATTACGTTGGGTAAGTGGGGGCAAGAAATCGTTATTGCATCGAAATTTGGTTGAACTCAACGGAAAGATTATGGTCCGTGGCCCATGTGTTCCGGACTAAAGATGATAATAAAGTATTTCATCGACCAAGAATTCTAAATGTAGAATCGGTTAAAGAGTTAACCCACGAAATAATATTGATAAAGGTCGTGGAGTCCGTGGCTCACATAAACCCGAGTTAATATAGGATTTGGGTCTTGGAATCATTTATGTAATTGGTTAGAGGTCATTATATAAATGTCAAACTTGCTTAAAGTGTTTACAAGTTTATAAAATGATAAATGTTAATATTTCCTTTTTATCTTCAATTTTGTAGTTAATTTGATTTATCGCAATGGAATCGTATGACGATGTTACACCTATTACCATTGACACTTGGGTTCAATTATTTGAAGAGAAATACACCTTAAACGATAATTGTCCCCAACATCATGAAAGGGACCTACACGTTGGCATTGGTAAAGATGGGAATTTTTGCTACTACACCAAAACGACTCCTCCCATTCCTATCGTCTTGCCCACCACTATCACTAGTTGCCCTTTTGAAGAAAAATCCGAAATTTCCGAGGCTTTTCGATCTCTATCGCTTAAAGAAGCAAAGAAAGATGAGGAATCTAGTGGGAGCTCTAGAAAGAATGTGATTGCTATTAAGAGGAAAGAGTTTAAGAGAAGGAGTAGTAAGAGTAGAAGCCCAAAACCCAGATCTGGAAAGGGAGTGACTAGTGGGACTAGCACATCCAAAACCAAGAAGGGTGCCCAATTTGATCATGAATGTCATGATTGTAATGAATTCGGCCATTGGAAGCGAAATTGCCCAAGATACTTGGGAGATATTGAAGCTGGACTGGTTACTCCAGTAGGTAATATCTCTTCCGAGATCAATAATGTTGTTGATATAAATTATACATCCACCTCAACTTGGGTATTGGATACCGGTTGTGGTTCTCACCTTTGTAATCGTGTACATGGTTTAAGGGATGTGGAGGAGCTAAGCAAGAGTGACGTGGATCTCAGATTAGGAAATGGAGCTAAGGTAGCCGCCATCTCCAAAGGGACCTATGTTCTTGTTTTAGCAAATGGCTTTGAGTTGCATCTTAATAATTGTTATTATGTACCGTCATTGTCAAAGAACATTGTTTCCGTTTCCGTATTAGACGTTGAAGGATTTTCTTTTATGATAAAAAAAAAATCGTTGTAATTTGTTCAAAGGAGACTTGGCCTTGGGTCAAGCCATTGACATAAATGGCATTTATGTTCTTAACATGACCAACTCCACCAATATCTACAACATTGAAAACAAAAGACTCAAAACAAGTGATCCAAATGAATCGTATATTTGGCATTGTCGATTAGGTCACATAAACGAGAAACGCATAAAGAGACTAGTATCGACTGGAATCATTAAACCATTTGATTTCGAATCATATGGAGTATGTGAATCTTGCCTCTTAGAAAAAATGACTCGCGCTCCTTTTCTAGGAAAGGGAATACGTGCAAGTGATATGTTGGGCCTTATACATACCGATGTATGTGGACAAATGAGTATCACCGCAAGAGAAAATTATGACTACTTCATCACTTATACCGACGACTTAAGTAGATATGGGTATGTTTATTTAATGAAGTATAAAAGTGAGGCATTTGAGAAATTCAAGGAATTTCAAAACGAAGTAGAGAACCAATTGAACAAAAGGATAAAAGCATTACGACCCGATCGTGGTGGCGAGTATCTTAGCAATGAATTTAACTCTCACTTGAAGGATTGCGGTATCGTATCACAATTAACTCCACCTGGAACCCCCCAACTCAATGGTGTTTCAGAAAGGAGGAATCGAACCCTACTAGATATGGTACGATCTATGACGAGTCAAACGAGTTTACCAAACTAATTTTGGTGATTTGCGCTTGAAACGACAATTAGATCATTAAACCAAAGCCAACAAAGCTGCTGAAAAGACTCCATATGAGTTATGGAAGGGAAAGGTTCCTAATTTGTCATATGATGTGGTCGTTATACACCAAAAATAAAACCTTAGTCTACTAACTAAGAAGATAGCGGAAGTAGGGTCGATCTCCACAGGGAGGAAACTAATTAACTGAAATCTAAATCTGCCAGTAACAATCTAGGGGGTTTTGAAATGGTTTTGACTAAACTAAATAAGATTAAAAGGAAGAGAGATAAGGATAGAAATTAAAACGAAGTAAATCAGATAAGAGAGGAATATGCTAGGATTCGGTCTACTGCAATATCGGCATCTACGGGTCAACTAAGTCAGTCAATCTATCAATGAGAAGGGCAATGGTTTTCTCCTCTCGGTCTCAAACCACCCTAGGGATTTTCCTAATTAACTCTCGTCCTCTTAGGAGTCACCTATCAATTCTAAGCAAGCCTTTCCCTTCCAATCTTTCGATCCAGGTCGGGGTTAACTACCTAGCCAGTCTCCTGCGTGCACTCATTCGACTAAACCTCAATTAAATTGCTTAGACTGATTCTCATATTCAAGACTAACTAAAATAACCTATCCTAACATGCCTCTACTACAGTTTCCCTCATCCCAACATACAAAGGAATTAGCTACTCATGTTATTAACGATGCTAATAATAAAAACGATTGAACATATGACAATTGACATAATAAAATCGCAATTAACAAGCATAAGCAATAACAACGCAACAGTTAAGAGAAGTAAAACAGTAATTAAGATTGAAACAAAGATTAAGAATAAAAGAGAGAAAAGAAGTTTACAATCTTAGCAAATCCGGCGTAGAGAACAATCCACGTCGATAAACCCGAATGTAAATTAAATTAAAAAGTTCAAAAACTAATGAAAGATTAATGTCTGCTAATTACTGAATGATTAAAACTGAATGATAATTGCTGGTTCATTCTAATGACGTAAATAAGAGTCATATATAATGTCTAACACGACTCTAAACCCTAATTAAGCTATGGACTTAAAGCCCGTGATAGGATCCACTCGATCGAGGGAAATTACCCTTCGATCGAGGCTTTTATTCATGGAAATCAGTCGATCGAGTAGCCATTCTACTCGATCGAGCAACTGGTCTACAGCTCCTACTCGATCGAGCAAAGGTGTAGCTCGATCGAGCTCTTCTGGCTTCAACTCACCTCGATCGACCAAATGCATAGTCGATCGAGGTCTTATGGCTTGGCACAGAGTATGAGTCACGGCTTTGGACTTGTTTGTAAGCGGGTTCACGCTTTCCCATGCAAGAGCTCTTGTCCCGATCCTTCCATTCTCCTAAATGCATGCAAAATGGTCTGTTTCGGCTCGGTTTTCGCTACTATGCAGCTTGTACCTACAAAATGGTAATGAAAGTACAAAGTAGCCAAATAGGGGCATACGGTGATATAATATCACCTAAATGACATTGAAATGCGTGCATAAATGGACTAAAAAGTCTATATAAAATACACGCATCATCATACATGAAAATATGGGGTTGCGAAGCTTTTGTCAAAAACAAGTCGACTGACAACCTAGCTCCCAAGTCTGACAAATGTGTCTTTGTAGGTTATCCAAAAACAACTCGTGGATATTAATTCTACAACTCACAAGAGGATAAAGTGTTTATGGCTCGTGAGGCTGTCTTCTCAGAAAGAGAGTTTATTTCTAAGAGACAGAGTGGGAGAAAATTTGAACTTAATGAGATGCTTGATGGAGATGAAACAATTAATCAAGTTTAAGAGCCACAAATAGAAGTAGAGACGCATGAAAATGTTCCATCGTCGTCCAATTCTGAAGTTGTATGCAGAAGAGAACGTCAGGAAGAATAAGTCGCCAACCTCATAGATACATAAGTATCATCGAAGGGAGGGAGGATGAGCTTGACATATTACTTTTAGAAAGTAATGACCTTCCAACCTACAAGGCGGCTATGGTTAGTCCCAATTCGATGTTATGGCTAGAGGCCATGAAATCCGAAATAGACTCGATGCATCAAAATCAAGTATGAGACTTGGTTGATTAACCTAAAGGAGTTCGATCCCTTTAATGTAAATGGATCTTTAAAGTAAAGAATGGCATTGAAGGACATGATGATTTCTACAAGGCACGATTGGTGGCAAAAGGATTCACACAAATCCATGGTCTTCATTATGATGAGACATTTGCTCGAGTGGCTATGTTAAGGTCAATTCGGATAATGTTAGTGATTGCCGCATTTTATGATTATGAAATATGGCAAATGGATGTCAAAACCGCCATTCTAAATGGGTATTTAGAGGAGGATCCGTACATGACACAACCTGAGGGTTTTGAAGATCCTAATAATCCTAACATGGTGTGCAAGCTTAAGAGATCCATCTATGGTCTTAAGCAAGAATCAAGAAGTTGGAATCATCGTTTTAATCATGTGATAAAAGAAAATGGTTTTACTCGAAGTGTCGAGAAACCATGTTTATACATAAAGTTTAGTGGGAGCAAAGTGGTCGTCCTCGTCTTGTATGTAGATGACATACTCCTCATTGGAAATGATGTACCAATGCTGTCTTCCGTGAAGGAGTGGTTGGGAAGCCATTTCCAAATGAAAGACTTGGGAGATGCACAACGCATCTTAGGTATCCGAATCTATAAAGATAGGTAAAAAAAGATATTGGCATTAAGTCAAGAATCCTATATTGATAAAGTTCTTCGACGTTTTAGCATGGAAAACTCCAAAAGAGGTTTCATTCCTATGGGTAGTGGAGTGGTTTTGAGAAAGTCACAATCACCCACGTGTGAGAAATATCGGTATATTTCATACATGAATTTTAAGGATTATAACGAAATTATAATATATGAAATACGAGTCATAAATGAAAAGCATAAAGATTAGAATCAACCTTTTGGTCCTAGAAATATGGCCTAAGAACAAATATCGAAATCGATATTCTCCTAATTGTTGCACCCAAAATGCTCTGAAATATTCTCCTAATTGTTGCACCCAAAATGCTCTGAGATATGCCTTTTCTAGTGCTAAAAAGAATACAAAAATTACTGATGATTTTTGTGTCAAGAATTGAATGATGAATTATGTAGAGAAGAAGAAATTTTATAAGACTCTTCTCCTCCTCTTTTGGCCGTGCAAGTAGAGGTTTAGTAGAGGGAGGAGTCTCCCTCTTTTTCTTCTACTTGTTTTAGGAAGTATAGTCAAGATAGGAGTCTACCTTCTTCTATTTATTTAATGTATAATAATATGTGTATGTATTATTATAATATATACGTCAATTATAAACATCGTATATTTATAATTTGCTAATAAAATATAACTGTTTATATTTAATTACGAATTAACATTTAATTCGTTTAAGCTTACATTATTTAATCGTATTAAATAATTACATTATATACATTAATTAGATATAACAGTTTATATTCAATTACGAATTAACATTTAATTCGTCTCAGCCAGTATTATTTAATCGTATTAAATAATCGTATCATCATTACATTGAATAACCTTTTAGTCATATAAGGCATCAATATGATCATATTTTTCATATAATCATATCTCTCAAACACATCCGTTAGGTGTGCCTTTTAAGGACCAGTTGATCACCGCCATTAAAATGATCACCGCCATTAAAATGACAATAACGTCAAACTTTTAGCAAGCCAACCGTTATCGATAAACGTTAATCAACTGATAAGAATACTAAGTATACCCTGTGAACCTGTAAGAGATTTATACACGTTATCACACTAACTGTGGAGGACACTAGCTCAAACAATCTCCCACTTGTCCTTACAAGTGTATGTGCGATAACCGATTCTCATATCCAAAATTTCTCCCACTCAATGTAAAACAATTTGCAAAGTCCGTATTCACAAAGGTCGTATTTTACAAGTGATCAAAATCAAGAGTGGTTTTCCCGACTAGAGAGTAACTTAACTGATAAACGAATCATTATTCGAGCATGGCCATGCATTTCAGTTACAACTCC
>JAIUZE010007652.1:0-16009 GCA_022085475.1 Heliosperma pusillum | reverse complement strand
GACTTAAAAGTCAAGAAAAGTGTATGACGACTTAAAAGTCAAGAAAAGTCAATGACGACTTTAAAAAGTCAAGAAAAGTCAAAGACGACTTAAAAGTCAAGAAAAGTCAAAGATGACTAAAAACGGGATTTTCATGAAATCTCTCAGAAATTCCAAATAAGAACGCGGAATTTCAAAATACGACTCGAAACAATAAATTCTATTTTAAAAACTTAAGTTCTACTGAAAAGTGTTAGTAAATATTTTTACTAGAAAAATTGGGTACTTTTCGGGTTGTTACAATCACCCCTCCTTTTAAAAAGTTTCGTACTCGAAACTTAGAAGAAGGAAAGTAACATATATGTAGGTCAATTCAAAACTGTTAAGAATATCCTTGTAATAAAAATACAGGGTCTTATCAATGAAACGGAAGGTTCTCGGTCCGCGGATTAAGAACATCACCGTTCCCAAGTCAAAGACTCAAAAGATACATTTTCGCATCAATAAATGAGAAAACTAGTTATCGAACGTCTCCAATAACAAGTCTCAACACTCCTTGACGGTAAAATACTTGAAATCATAAAATATTTCCAAAAGCTTTTAATTCAAAAAATTTCATAGTAAGGATACTAACTCTATTATCTATTCCTAAAATTTCTAACTAAATCTTATAGTAATATATTTAAGAGAAATGGTACTCGATAGAAGGAACTGAATATTCGAAAGAATAAATCGAATAGAAATAGGAAAGAAAGAAAGAGATTTACCTCAAGCAAAGAGTCGGGATATTTA
Organism: Heliosperma pusillum; assembly: GCA_022085475.1. Lineage (NCBI taxonomy): Eukaryota > Viridiplantae > Streptophyta > Magnoliopsida > Caryophyllales > Caryophyllaceae > Heliosperma > Heliosperma pusillum. The sequence goes on along the minus strand of JAIUZE010007652.1, from coordinate 15,238 downwards.
GCTAATATCTTAGCTTCGGGTTCCCAAGTTTCTGATTCGACGTTTCCACAACGCCAAAGGACACGAACTAAAGGCACCACCTTGTTTCGGAGGTGTTTGTTAGCCCTTTCAAGTATACGAATCGGCCTTTCTTCCAAAGCCAAATTAGGTTCCAAGTCCAACACTTCTTCTTGAATAATATGACTCGGATCACTAATATACTTCTTCACTTGAGAAACATGGAACACATCATGAACTTTACTCAAGTTCGGAGGTAATTCCAAACGATAAGCAACGGGACCAACTCTCTTAAGCACACGAAACGGTCCAATATATTTAGGACTCAACTTTCCCTTCACTCCAAACCGTTTCACTCCTTTCATTTGTGACACTTTAAGGAATACACGATCATCAACATCAAACTCAAGTGGTCGACGACGAACATCGGCATAAGATTTCTGTCTATCTTGAGCGGCCTTCATTCGCTCTCGAATGACTTGAACTTGATCAATCGTTTCAGTAACTATGTCGGGACTCAACATATGATCATCATGAACTTGATCCCAACAAACCGGACTACGGCACTTCCTACCGTATAAAGCCTCATATGGTGACATCTTGATAGAAGCATGATAACTGTTGTTATAAGAAAATTCCACCAAAGGCAAACACTTCTCCCAAGAAGTGTGAAAGTCTAAAGCACAAGCCCGGAGAAGATCTTCCAAGGTTTGGATCGTTCTCTCAGTTTGACCATCAGTAGCGGCATGAAATGTTGTGCTCATCAACAATTTACTACCCATGGCTTCCTGCAAAGCTGTCCAAAATCGGGAACAGAATCTCGGATCACGATCTGAAACTATACTCTTAGGCACTCCATGGTAGCGTACTATCTCTTTCACATAGGCACCCGCTAAGACCTCTATTCTCGAAGCTTCTCTGATAGGCACGAATCTGGCACACTTGGTTAAACGGTCAACAATAACCCAGATGGCATCCTTTCCACTAGAAGTCCTAGGTAAAGCCATCACGAAGTCCATAGAAATAGACTCCCATTTCCAAAGAGGAATTTCCAAAGGTTGCAGCAAACCTCCGGGTCTTTGATGTTCAATCTTAACCTTTTGACAAGTAAGACATCTACTAACATACTCCTTTACTTCAATCTTCATCCTAGGCCACCAAAACTGTGGTCTCAAATCTTTATACATTTTGTCACCACCAGGATGAATAGAATAAGGAGAAAGGTGAGCTTCATCAAGTATTTTCTTTCTCAACTCGGCACTTCTCGGAACAAACATTCTACCATGGTAACGAAGGTAGCCATCATTATCCACCACACAATCTTTAGCTTGCCCAAGTAGTATCTTTGCTCGTATGGCGATAAAAGTAGCATCTTCCGGTAAACAAGTACGAATCTCTCGATAGAAGTCAGGTTCCGCAGTCAAAGCACCAAGATAATCAAATCCTTTCCCAACAAACTGTATCTGAAGCTTCTGAAATTCGGTTACTAGTTCATCGGGTAAGGTACCAAGAGCATTTAATGAATGACTAGTCTTTCTACTCAACGCATCTGCCACGACATTTGCTTTTCCCTCGTGATAAATCAACTCAGCATCATAATCATTCACCAACTCTAACCATCTTCTCTGCCTCATGTTCAACTCTTTCTGAGTACAAATGCACCTCAAGCTCTTATGATCGGTATATATTCGACAATGAACTCCGATAAGATAGTGTCTCCAAGTTTTCAAGGCATGTACCACAGCTGCTAACTCAAGATCATGAGTCGGGTAATTCACTTCATGAACCCTGAGTTGTCGAGAAGCATAAGCAATGACTTTTCTATTCTGCATCAAGACACATCACAAACCATGCTTTGAAGCATCACAATATACATCATAATCAGCTTCATCATCTGGTAAAGTTAAAACCGGTGCGGTAGTCAATCTCTTCTTTAATTCCAAGAAGGCAATTTCACATTCATCGGTCCAGATATACTTTGCTTCCTTCTTTAGCAATTGAGTCATCTGTCTTGCTAATTTAGAGAAATCTTTCACAAACCGACGATAATAACCCGCTAAACCAAGGAAACTCGAATCTCGGACAAAGTTTTCGGACTTTTCAATCCCACAAGCTTCAATTTTTGCTTTGATTCGACCATAAACACGTCTTGGAAATGACATGACCAAGGAAAGATACCTCGGGGAACCAGAATTCACATTTGGAGAATTAGCTACCACTTTGGCGTCGAAAAGAAACACCCAAAATGGTTTCGAAGGTGATCAGCATGTTTTCCTTATATTTTGAAAAGATCCGGATGTCAGCAGTAAATAACACCACACATTTATCAGATACTCCCTGAAGGTACGATTCATATGATCCATGAATATTGCTGGAGCGTTAGTCAAACCGAATGGCATCACATTGAATTCGAAATGACCATACCTCGAGCTAAAAGCTGTCTTGGGCATATCTGCTTCCCGAACGGGAATTTGATGATAACCCGATCTAAGATCAATTTTAGAGAAAGTAGAAGCACCCCGTAACTGGTCAAAAAGATCATTGATACGAGGAAGAGGATATTTGTTTTTGATGGTGACACGGTTCAACTCACGGTAATCAATGCACATCCGCATAGAACCGTCTTTCTTTTTGACAAATAGTACTGGCGCACCCCAAGGAGAAGCACTAGGCCTAATAAAGCCTTTCTCAATCAAATCATCAAGTTGGATTCTCAACTCTTTCACCTCAGAAGGCGCCATACGATAAGGAGCTTTGGCAATTGGTCCAGTTCCAGGAACTAGATCAATAGAAAATTCAACATCTCTTTCAGGAGGAATTCCGGGTAATTCATCGGGAAATACATCCGGAAATTCTCGAACAATAGGAACATCCTTCAAAGAAGGAAGAGAAGAATCAGAAGTAGTCACTACACATAGGAATGCTTGATGACCCTTCTTCAGAACATTCAACATTTTCATAGCCGAGATTAACTTCACACTTGTTTGCTTTCTAACTCCTTGATAAGAAACACGAGCACCCAAAGGACTTTTAAGAATAATTTTCTGGTCACGGCATTCAAATCGAGCATAATAAGTAGATAACCAATCCATGCCCAGAATAATATCAAACTCTTCCAGAGGAAACCGTAGAAGATTAGCCGGAAATATAGATCCATTTATGGATATTGGAATGTCGGAATGAAGATAAGAGCATGAAAATACATCTCCGGACGGTAAAGAAATAGGAGTACTTTCTCCAACTGAAGCTTTGATTGGTAATTTATCGGATAGTCTCATTGAAATAAATGACAAAGAAGCTCCCGTATCAAATAAAATTAAACACGGAAATTCATAAATTGAGAACATACCCGTCACTATGTCAGGTTGAGCCTCGGCCTCAGCTCGGCTCATAATAAAAATACGACCCTTAGGTCGCCCAGAAATAACCGGTGTAGAAACCGTCTTCTTCCTCTCGGGACATTCATTAAACCTGTGCCCCGGTTTTTGACAATTAAAGCATACAAGTGGCTTGTTGAAGCAACCAACACCCGGATGCATAGGCATCTTGCACCGAAAGCAGGTACGATCCTTAAGATCGTTGTTGTTGCTCGGTACAAATGGACGATTCCCTCTAGTTGCTTGTCCACCCTGAAAGTTTCTCCTCTTGTTTGGAAAAGAAGGAGAAAAGGAAGGTCGGGAAGAAGGATATAAAGGTCTCTTGCCGTAAGAATTAGGAGCAATATAAGAAGTACGAGCCTCTTCGGCAATCTCCCGAATAGAACTCTCCGCCCATAAAGCATCATTATAAATAGCGACGAAAGAAGTAGAACCCCTACTTATCTTCCCCTTCACCTGAGGAGATAGCTTTCCTAAGTAAAAGAAAGCTTTGTCCTCCTCCCTAGAAATAAGTCGAGTGGCATAAGGAGCCAACTCATTAAACTTGCTGGTGAACTCTTGAACCGAAAGAATCCCCTGTTTAAAATCAATGAACTCTTTCAACTTCTGTTGCCTTAGTTCATCCGGATAAAACCTCGTCTCCAATAGTTCCCGGAAACGAGTCCACCCGAAATTAGGTTCCAACTTCGCAGTAGGACCAGAAAGAGTCCACCATTGATCCGCTTCCATCACTAAGAAGTGAGAAGCAAGACGGACCTTATCCTCTTCAAGGACATCATACAAAGCAAAATTCTTCTCCATTTCCCGTAACCACTCCGAAAGTTTGACGGGATCAACTTCGCCATCGTAGGTTTTGGCTTGGCTCCTCGATAGCTGTGAAGCAACCCACGTACAACTCCCGTGTCTCTCACGGTCAGGAATAGGAGTAGGAATCGGATTTGCCTGCTGGTTTTGCTGGTTTTGCTGGTTTTGGATAATAACGGTAAGAGCTGCTAAAATATTGTTGTCAATCCTCGGAGGCATCTTTGCAAAATAAAACACAGATTAGTACTTATCATTTAGCAAGAACAAAGAGACTACAACATAAATCCTAATCTACCCATCTTACCCTTCTATCTCACGGTTTATTATTTCTTAAGGTCAAGTTATGTATGCAAGGGTACACAAACGTGCGTCGGGAGCAAAATAGCTCTGATACCAACTGTGACACCCTCAAATTTGCGGAAAGAAAAAAAATTATTTAAATACATAAAAGATAATAAAACATATACGAAGGTGTCATAAAATAAAAAGGTCATTACAAAACGGTAATAAAATTCTACAAAAGAAATATACAAGACGGGAGACATATCTCACGTATAAATACGGAAATAAAAGAGTGTCTAATAATATACAAACTATGAACCGAATATAGGTCCAAGGTAAATACTTCGCTCGCTAGCTCGTCCATGTACCCCAAATATGCAACACCACTTGTTCGACCGCATTAAATATAAACACGGAAGCCACAGTCAGTGGGGAGTAACTCCGAGTTCTCCCAGCCACGAAATGTCGAGTTTAATGAAACATGAAAAACATAAAAGCAATGTATATATAAATACAAAACCTTAACACATATGATATGCTTTTCATGTTATGAAACAGTTAACTAACATATAACCTATCATATGAAAGCTATCATGTGAATTCGGTAATAAAATATAACCCGAGGTAGGGAAGCTGGTATGCTGGCTCAGCGGTTACCAGGTAACATGGCCCTGATACACTCAAACCCTAATCAACACGTAATCATGTGAATTAGTTAACAACCGTTAATCCAAACTCTATCAATCCTAGCCGGCTTGCATCTCACCTTCTAGAACTCATAGAATCATACATACATGAAAGACCAATACTTCTACAAACAGGCATAAGTCCTTAGTACAGTCGATAGAAGACTTCTGTAACTCGAGGCTATACCACAAGGTAGGAAAAACATCCTAGTCCTAGACTGATCAGACCTAGCGACAACAGCTATTCCGTTCCCCGTCCCATGACATAACCGTCTATGAGAAACTCTACTAGGCGACCCCCTAAGCAGAGATGGCTAGTACTTAAGCTGGCTCCAGTCCCAAAAATGGATAAGGCAGCCATGCCCCGACTTGGATATAAACCCACCAAGCCGAGACACAAAAGCTATCAAGCAGTGAACTATATACTCGTTAAAGACAGTCCGGACCTATCAATGTCATGGTCCAAGATACTCATTTAGAATTAGAATGGTCTAGACGCCATATATCCATAATTCTCTATGGGTACTTAGTCAACACGACACCAACCATATAAACAAACAGTCACGGGAACACATCCTATCATGTGACTAATTGCATATAAATAATAATCAAATATCATATCGCCTCATATCTACTAAGGCTAATTCAGTAATTAAATACACCCTTTCTTGAAGACAAATCCCCGACCCGAGTCCCGCGACGGGTCATCAGTCAAATCGGGGCTGACTAGATCTTAGTTTGACCAAACCCGTTGGATCAAACCGGCTAGAAACAGAGTCTTTATCACATAGACATAAAATCAACATATTCATTACATGTTATTTTATTACTACTTCTAACATGTGAATTATCATATTATATCCAAAAACCCGCTTGACTTAAATGATAACAAATTAAACTACGACCCCGTCTTATAATTTCTAACATGTGAGAAATAATAATTTTATGAAAAACCTTTTTAATTAAATATTTTACTTATTAATATTTCCCACTTGCTAAATATTACAAAACACGATAAAAATGACGATAACTCAAAAAACCGTCACAAGTCCCAAAGTGGGACCCACGGGCTGAGTTGGGCCGGACCCCACATGGGCCTGGATGGGCCCACGGACAGATTTGGGCCTGTTTTGGCTGTTTTGACAATTTTAATAAAAACCGGTTCTAATTATTTCCCGCATGCTTTAACATAATTAAAACCCGTCAAAACAACAATTAAACAATCAAACATCGACACAACCCAAAGACCAAAACCCGGACCCACCATGGCCAACCCAGACCGGCCTGGACCGGGCCTGAACCGGCCTGAACCGGCCTGGTTTGGGTCCGGTTCTCAGCCTTATTTCCGGCCACCACCACCTTTCACCCCAAATTGTTTCTTACATGTTTTAATTAATCAAACCACCATTTTAACAACCAATTTAACCATCCAACATACAACAATCATCATCATGAAGAAATCATCCAAATTCACCAAGAACACTAACATATGAGAAATTTCCTAAACAACATAAAAATCATAACTTAATAAAAATCATCAAAATTCATCAAGAACACTAACATATGATAAATTCACACAAAATCATAAAAATCATAACTTATGGAAAATCATCAAAAATTACCAAGAACACTAAACATATTATAAATTCATACAAAATCATAAAAATCATACTTATGGAAAATCATCAAAATTCACCAAGAACACTAAACATATTAAAATTTCCACCCAACCTAAAAATCATAACTTTATGGAAAATCATAAAAATTCATACCACATAATAAAAACAACTCCTTATCATATTACTACCAAAAATTCCATAAATCATAAAAACATGAACTAAAACAAAGATGAACCAAAACTAAAGAAACAAAGGCTAAAGCTATGTTACTAACTAAAACCATAAAAACCATAACATGAACCAAAACAAAAGCCATGTGACATCAATTCGTCGAGTAAAACGGAATTGTTACCTTAGCTAGCAACCCACTTAGCACAAAAATAATAATAAGAAGTATATAATAAGAAACCCTCCTACTAATCTTCACCCAAAATATACGAGTCTCCAAACTCGTCTTCAAAATCTTCCCCTATAAGAAATAACAAGAAAACATTATTAGAACTAAAAATATGAATTTCCATAATTAAAGTGTTGAAAACGATCTTGACGGAATTGAAATATAACCGTACGTGAAGAGGAGGAGCGAAGAGGAGAGTCTAGAAATATAAATTAGGATGGATTTAATTAAGAAACGAAGATTTTATGAAGGTTTTGCTCAAGAACGATGAAGAACAAATGATGAACGACGAAGAACACGAAGAACGATCAAATAAAGTGATGTTTTGATCTTAATTTGATTTGTTGTAAAATGAAAAGTTGTTTGTGAGTAATGTGGGGTGTGTGTGTGCCGTGTACATATAGGCAAATAAGGATGTCGAGTTTTGAAATTGTTGTTACGTAATTGACTCGCGTTTACTAATTATTTTACGGTAAACGATTTAATATAATTAACGATAAAGTTAATTATAACAAATATCTAGATATTATGATTATTGTATCAAAAGAAATGAAAATATCAAGGGCTATTAGAGGGAGGTTGAGCCGTGTAGAATTGTGTTTGTCGGATCAGTTTTGTAAACGATTTGCGTAATTTTCGTTAACTGATCGATAAAGTTAATAAATATCTAGATATTTTGATTAGTTTAATCAAAATAAATAAAATATCTAATGGTGAGTGGAAAGCGATGACACGCGCGGGTGACTCATGCCAAAGTCGAGTTTCGATTTTGTTGCGCGCATTACGATGCGTCGGGAATAGGTAAATGACGTTCGATTAAAAACCGTAAAAGTTATTCTTTAAATTCCGAATAAATTCAAAATAATTATATTAAATTATGATAAATCTTAATAAATCTAAATAAAAATAAATCAAAAATATTATTTTTTTAAATAAAATTTCGGTCTTCCTACTTATGAGACGAGTCGGGAAAAGTCAACGGAAGTCAAAGTTGACTGAAAAGTCGAGAAAAGTCGAAGATGACTTAAAAGTCAAGAAAATTTTAGGACGACTTAAAAGTCAAGAAAAAGTCAATGACGACTTTAAAACGTCAAGGAAAAGTCAAAGACGACTTAAAAGTCAAGAAAAGTCAAAGATGACTAAAAAACGGTCTTTGCATTAAATCTATCAGAAATTCCATACGGAACGCGAATTTCAAAATAAGACTCCGACAAAATTCCTATTTTAAAAACTTAAGTTCTACTGAAAAGTGTTAGTAAATATTTTTACTAGAAAAATTGGCATTTTTCGGGTTGTTACAATCACCCCTCCTTTTAAAAAGTTTCGTCCTCGAAACTTAGAAGAATGAACGTAACATATATGTAGGTCTATTTCAAAACTGTTAAAATATACTTGTAATAAAAATACATGGTCTTATCAATGGGGCGGAAGATTCTCGTCTGCAGTCAAGAATCTCCTCGTCCAAGTCAAAGACTCAAAAGATACAATTTCGCGTCAATTAATGAGAAAACTAGTTATCGAACGTCTCCAATAACGAGTCTCAACACTCCTTGACGGTAAAATACTTGAAATCAATAAAATTTCCAAAAGCTTTTAGTTCAAAAATTCTATAGTAAAGGTAATAACACTACTATCTATACCTAAAATTTCTAACTAAAGCTTCTAATAACCTATCTATACGAGCTGATAATTGATAGAAGGAACGAAATATTCGAAAGAATAAATCGAATAGAAAGAGAGAAAAGAGAGGAATGAATCACCATACTATCTTCCATCTATTATACTTCAAATGTTTTATCGTAACTCAACAACACTAACTGCACCAGAATCTAGTCCTCAAGAGAGTGCAATATATCCTAAACATTTTCAATCATCAGATTCCTACCAAAATATTTCATAAGCACGATACATCAAGTAACAACTCCCAATTATTCACATTCAATTAAAATCTTCTAAGGTCCATTGGTACGGTAAACTTGTAACTAACAAACCATGAAAGATTCATTATGAACTCTAATCTTCTTAGCTCCTTAAAACGCTTATTGAAAACCATCATCAAAATATTTATAATTAGGGAACCAAGATTGTTAACGACCACAAAGTAAAGGACTTACTATGAAATCCTTTAATCCAATTTCTTCAAAACTTCATTACCCTAAATTATTAACAACGAACCTTCTCATCCTCAAAAAATGAATAACAAAACCTCAAAGAGATTAGTCACACAAATCTTATTTCACATAACTTTTGCCAAACATAGGGCAATGCAACCGTAAATCAATTTATTTATATCTTCCGAACTCTCAATACATCCTTTTTCGCTTATGTCGATATTCCTCAAGTTGTGTCATCAAATCCAAATTCCACAAAGTATTGATTCCCGTTAGGGTCCAACCTTTAACGAGCACAAATTCCCAAGTAACATTAAAATTCACTCAACTTCCTAACCACAACCACAACTATTATTACGCTTATTTCAATCCTCAAAAAGATATTGCAACTTCGAGCTTTCATATTTTAAAACCACTAGGAGAATTTCATCCTAAGTTTATCCTCAAATCCTCCTAATTATCTAAACACGGAACTAGCTTAATAGGATGGTTAGTTACCATATTCGAAACTTCTTATTTACTCCAAAATAGACATATCGTAAGCATGTCTTCAAACCAATACTAAACTTCTAAGTCCAAAAGACTAAATTACTAATGAGTTAAGAAGTAATAGTCAACTCATTCGACTTTACTCCATCGAATATCATGAACTATTTACTCACAAGTCACGACAAGCATCCAACAATAAAATCATTAAACAGACCTTACCACACATTCCTCAATGATACCAACTCTCACCACCATAGGGTGAAATTAGATCTATACCATTTTCCTCAAATCACAAGTTCATTCTAATTAACACTATTGTTCCACAAAATTCAAAGTTCTTCCGACTAAGAATAATATACCACATACCAATGGGGTGACATCCATACCAATGTTACAAGAGGAAGGTAAGAATACCAATGATATAATGGAGGAACTATTAAGAGAAATTTCCAAAAGGTAAATAGGTTGGAAGAGAAAGAAGCCCCTAGATAGAAAGAAGAGGGCATAATATTATAAGGACGAGAGAATTCAAAAATGAAGAAGGAATACACTTCAATTAGGTTTGTAAATCTTCAAGTCTTTGGTAGAGTATACTCCTTCTAGGTAACACATATTCCACCATAAGGCGTAATATTGCTCCTAGCAATTTGGCTAGCCACCCAAGCATAGCCTCCTGGCAATGGTCTTCTTTATGAGGAGGGACCTGGTTGGCAGTAACAACGATCTCTTCTACACGAGGTCCAACCGTCTTCATAAGAACCAAAACAAATTAAGTTACTCCTACCAATTAGCATAAACAAATAGACTACAACATAAATCCTAATCTACCCATCCTACCATTCTATCTCACCAGTTCATTATTTTATTAAGGTCAAGTTATTTTATACAAGGGTACACAACCGTGCGTCGGGAGCAAAAATGCTCTGATACCAACTGTGACACCCTCAAATTTGCGGAAAGAAAAAAATAATTTAAATACATAATGAAGGTGTCTGAAATAAAAAGGTTCATAACAAATACGGAAATAATATTATACAATAAAAAATATCTGAAACGGAAGACATATCTCCCGTATAAATACAGAAATAAAAGAGTGTATAATAATATACAATCTAAGAACCGAATATAGGTCCAAGGTAAATACTTCGCTCGCTAGCTCGTCAATGTACCCCAAATATGCATTCACCACCTGTTCGACCGCATTAAATATAAACACGGAAGCCACAGTCAGTGGGGAGTAACTCCGAGTTCTCCCATCCCGAAATGTCGAGTTTAATGAAACATGAATAACATAAAAGCAATGTATATGGAAAATACAAAACTTAAACATATATGATATGCTTTTCATGTTATAAAACAATTAACTAACATATAACCTATCATATGGAAGCTATCATGTGAAACCGATAATAAAATATAACAAGAGGTAGGGAAGCTGGTATGCTAGCTCAGAGGTTACCCTGTAACGTGGCCATGATACACTCAAACCCTAATCAACACGTAATCATGTGAATCAGTTAACAATCGGTAATCCAAACTCTATCAATCCTAGCCGGATTGCATCTCACCTTCTAGAACTCATAGAATCATACAAACATGAAAGACCAATACTTCTACAAACAGGCATAAGTTCTTAGCACAGTCAATAGAAGACTTCTGTAACTCGAGGCTATACCACAAGGTAGGAAAACATCCTAGTCCTAGACTGATCAGACCTAGTAACAACAGCTATTCCATTCCCCGTCTCGTGACCAGAAGTACACAAGAAACTCTACTAGGCGACCCCCCTAAGCAGAGATGGCTAGTACTTAAGCTGGCTCCAACCCCAAAACGGATTAGGTAACCATGCCCCGACTTGGATATAAACCCACCAATCCGGGACACAAAAGCTATTAACCATGAACTATATACTCGTTACAGACAGTACGGACCTATCAATGTCATGGTCCAAGATACTCATTTAGAATTACAATGGCCGAACCAAACTAATATCTTAACTCAGAGGTTACCTTTAAACCATGGCCAAGATACGACTTAACACGCCATATAATCGTAATTCTCTATGGGTACTTAGTCAACACGACACCAACCATATAATCAAACAGTCACGGAAAAACATCCTATCATGTGACTAATTGCATATAAATAATAATCAAATATCATATCGCCTCATATCTACTAAGGCTAATTCATTAATTAAATACAACCATACTTGAAGACAAATCCCCGACCCGAGTCCGCGACGGGTCATCAGCATCAAAACGGGGCTGACTAGATCTAGTTTGACCAAACCCGTTTGGTCAAACCGGCTAGAAACAGAGTCTTTACCACATAACTAAATCAACATAATTCCATATTGTTATTTTATTAAAACTTCTAACATGTGAAATATTAAATCTTACGAAAAACCCGCTTGACTTAAAGGATATTAAATTTAACTATAATCTCGTATTATAATTTCTAACATGTGAGAAATAATAATTTTATGAAACCTTTTTAATTAAATATTTTACTTATTAATATTTCCCACTTGCTAAATATTACAAAACACGATAAAAATTACGATAACTCAAAAACCGACACGAGTCCCAAGGTGGGACCCACGGGCTGAATTGGGCCGGACCCACATGGGCCTGATTTGGGCCTCACGGCCTGATTTGGCTTAATGGGCTGTTTTGATAATTTTAATAAAAACCGTTTCTAATTATTTCCCGCATGCTTATCATAATTAAAACCCGTCAAAACAACAATTAAACAATCAAACATCGACACAACCCAAAGACCAAAACCCGGACCCACCTTGGACCAACCCAGACCGGTCTGGACCGGCCTGGACCGGCTGGTTTGGTCCGGTTCACCACCACCACCAATTCCGGCCACCACCACAAATTCCGGCCACCACCACAAATTCCACCCTAAATTCCAAATTAATTCTAACATGTTTTTAATTAACAACATCCATTTTTAAACAATCAATTTAACCATCCAACATACAACAATCATGATTATGAAGAATCATCCAAATTCACCAAGAACAACCAACATGTGATAAAATCATAAAACACCATAATAACTACTACTTAACATGTTACTAACTAAAAATCATAAAATCATAATAATATGAACAAAACTAAAAATGAACCAAAACTAAAGAAAAACCAAAGCTACTAAGGTATGTAACATCTATTCGTCGAGTAACTCGGAATCGTTACCTTAGCTAGAAAAATCAATTAGCACCAAAATAAGAAGTATAAACTAAGAAACCCGTCTTCTAATCTTCCCCTAATATATACGAGTCACCAAACTCGTCTTCAAAATCTTCCCCTATAAGAAATGACAAGAAAAACATTATTAGAAGTAACAATAGATTTTCCATAATTAAAGTGTTGAAAACGATTTTGACGGAATTGAAAATTAAACCGTACTAGAAGATGGGGAGCGAAGAGGAGATCCTAGAAATATAAGTTAGGACGGATTTAATTAAGAAATGAAGGTTTTATGAAGGTTTTGCTCAAGAACGATGAAGAACGGATGAAGAACGCGAAGAACGCTCAAGAACGATTAAAGAAAGTGATATTTTGATCTTAATTTGATTTGTTGAAAAATGAAAAGTTGTTTGTGAGTAAAGTGGAGTGTGTGAGCCGTGAGTTTATAGAGCAAAATAGTGAGTTGGGTTTGAAATTGTTGTTATGGAATCGACCCGGTATAATAATTATATTACCGTAATTAATTAGATATTAAGTTAATTGAATTAAATATCAAGATATTATGTTATTGTAATGAAAAGAAATAAAATATCAAGGCTAAGAGAGGAAGAAAAACCGTGTGGTATGGGGGATATCGGGTCAGTTTTGTAAACGATTTGCGTAATTTTCGTTAACTGATCGATAAAGTAAATAAATATCTAGATATTATTATTAGTTTAATCAAAAGAATTACAATATCTAATGTGAGTGGAACACGATGACACGCGCGTGTGACTCATGCCAAAGTCGAGTTTCGATTTTGTTTCGCGCTTTACGATGAGTCGGGAATAGTTAAATGACGTTCGGTTAAAACCGTAAACGTTATTCTTTAAATTCCGAATAAATTCAAAATAATTATATTAAATTATGATAAAGCTTAATAAATCTAAATAAAAATAAATCAAAAATATTATTTTTTTAAATAAAATTTCGGTCTTCAAACTGATGAGACGAGTCGGGAATAGTCAACGGAAGTCAAAGTTGACTGAAAAGTCGAAAAAAATCGAAGATGACTTAAAAGTCAAGAAAAGTTTAGGACGACTTAAAAGTCAAGAAAAAGTCAATGACGACTTTTAAAAAGTCAAGGAAAGTCAAAGACGACTTAAAAAGTCAAGAAAAGTCAAAGATGACTAAAAACGGTCTTTTCACGAAATCTCTCAGAAATTCCAAATACGAACGCGGAATTTCAAAATAAGACTCGGAACAAAAATTCCTATTTTAAAAAACTAAGTTCTACTGAAAAGTGTTAGTAATATTTTACTCGATAAAATTGGCCATTTTTCGGGTTGTGTTGTTAATAAAGGTCTTTGGTCTTGCTTTAGGTGAGTAAGCTTAATGAACATGTCTTGAGTGTAGTCCCTAGAGACAAACTTAGCTCTCATTTTCTTTTTCAGTTTGAGCCAGGACTTTACAGGTTCTTTCCCTTCTCTAACCCTCAAGGTTTTCATGTTTTCATACCAAAGTGAGGCATAGCCTTTTAGTTTCATGATAGCAACCTTAAAAGCCTTTCTATCAGTGTATCCTTTAAACTCAAAGACTCTTTCTACAGAACTTAGCCAATCTAAGAAATCATCAGGGTTCAAGCTACCTAGAAAGTCAGGAATCTCTACCTTGATATCTTTGTCTTGGTGTCTGAGAAGATTGTGATCTGAGCCCTCTGAATCTGACATTTCAAACTGATCTACAGGTTGTCTCCTCCTTACTCCACCTTGTGGGAAAGGTGCTCCTCTTCCTCGACCTCTGCCTCCCCTTGTATCATTGTTCTGTTGGCCCTCAAGGAGTTCATTGACAGATCTAGAGACCTCCATTACAGTTCTGGCAAGATCTTGAACTGTGTTTTCAGGACCTGTGATTCTCTCTTCACTCATGGTTGTATTTTGTGTTTTTAATGTAGTTAGGTAGATGAACTCACAAACCAAAGCTCTGATAACCAATTTGCACTGAAACTATTCAGAAAGACAACTAAAACAATGACAATTTGATTGAGATTCAGACACTTGCAAATACTCTGTTTCTGTTTGGACTGATTGACAAAGAACTAAGATAGGACCTTAACCAAAGCACAAAGCCAATGATTGAGGGTTGAACTTTGATCCCAGCACACAGCTAAGGACCCAAGCTCACTTCCAAGCACAAAGAAAAGGAAGTTGTCTCAAGCACACAGCCAAGAGATTGCAACAGAAACAAGGTTTCAGTTTTATGTTTTACTTCAAATCTGATTTGTATTTCAT
>JAIUZE010007651.1:0-11621 GCA_022085475.1 Heliosperma pusillum | reverse complement strand
TTAGGAAACGGTTTTTAGTAAAATCGAGTCAAAGGCCAAAACAGCCCCATTTCTGTCCGTGAGGCCAAAACAGGCCCATGTGGGTCCGGCCCAATTCAGTCCGTGGGTCCCACCTTGGGACTCGTGTCGGTTTTTGAGTTATCGTCATTTTTATCGTGTTTTGTAATATTTAGCAAGTGGGAAGTATTAATAAGTAACATATTTAATTAAAAAGGTTTTCATAAAAATTATTATTTCTCACATGTTAGAAATTATAATACGAGATTAGTTTACGTTGAAATCAGTTAAGTCAAGCGGGTTTTGGGTATAATATGATAATTCACATGTTAGAAGTAGTAATAAAATAACATGTAATGAATATGTTGATTTTATGTCTATGCGATAAAGACTCTGCTTCTAGCCGGTTTGATCCAACGGGTTGTCACACTAAGATCTAGTCAGCCCCGATTGACTGATGACCCGTAGCGGGGGGGACTCGGGGCGGGGATTTGTCTTCAAGTATGGTTGTATTTAATTAATGAATTAGCCTTAGTAGATATGAGGCGATATGATATTTGATTATTATTGATATGCAATTAGTCACATGATAGGATGTTTTCCCGTGACTGATTTATTATATGGTTGGTGTAGTGTTGACTAAGTACCCATAGAGAATTATGGATATATGGCGTCTTGACCATTCTAATTCTAAATGAGTAGCTTGGACCATGACATTGATAGGCTCGTACTATCTTTAACGAGCATATGGAGTTCACAGATTGATAGCTTTTGTGTCTCGGCTTGGTGGGTTTATATCCAAGTCGGGGCATGGCTGCCTGATCCGTTTTGGGGACTGGAGCCAGCTTAAGTACTAGCCATCTCTGCTTAGGGGGTCGCCTAGTAGAGTTTCTCATAGACGGTTATGTCATGGGACGGGGAATTGAATAGCTGTTGTCGCTAGGTCTGATCAGTCTAGGACTAGGATGTTTTCCTACCTCGTGGTATAGACTTGAGTTACAGAAGTCTTCTATTGACTGTACTAAGAACTTATGCCTGTTTGTAGAAGTATTGGTCTTTCATGTTTGTATGATTCTATGAGTTCTAGAAGGTGAGATGCAAGCCGGCTAGGATTGATAGAGTTGGGATTAACGGTTGTTAACTGATTCACATGATTACGTGTTGATTAGGGTTTGAGTGTATCAGGGCCATGTTACTTGGTAACCGCTGAGCCAGCATACCAGCTTCCCTACCTCGAGTTATATTTTATTACCGAATTCACATGATAGCTTTCCTATGCTAGGTTATATGTTAGTTAACTGTTTCATAACATGAGAAGCATATCATATATGTTAAGGTGTTGTATTCTCTATATACATTGCTTTTATGTTTTTCATGTTTCATTAAACTCGACATTTCGTGGCTGGGAGAACTCGGAGTTACTCCCCACTGACTGTGGCTTCCGTGTTTATATTTAATGCGGTCGAACAGGTGGTGTGGCATATTTGGGGTACATGGACGAGCTAGCGAGCGAAGTATTTACCTTGGACCTATATTCGGTTCATAGTTTGTATATGATTGTACACACTTTTATTTCCGTATTTATACGGGAGATATGTCTCCCGTCTTGTAGATTTCTTTTGTATAATAGTATTTCCGTTTTGTAATGACCTTTTTATGTTATGACACCTTCGTTATGTATCATTATATTTCGTTTATGTATTTAAATAATTTTTTTTTCTTTATGCAAATTTGAGGGTGTCACATGATGTGTCCTAAAACTACACCTTCGCTCACCATGAAGTGACACTTTTCCCAGTTGAGAACAAGGTCGACTTCTTCACAGCGTTTTAGCACTTTCGACAGATTTGTCAAACAATTATCGAAGGAAATGCCATAGACGCTAAAGTCGTCCATGAATACCTCCATGATAGTCTCAACAAAATCGGAAAAGATACTAGTCATGCAACGCTGGAAAGTTGCAGGTGCATTACACAAGCCAAATGGCATTCGGCGATAAGCAAAAGTGCCATAGGGACATGTGAAGGTGGTTTTCTCTTGGTCCTCAGGGTGAATAGGAATTTGAAAAAATCCTGAGTAACCATCTAGATAACAGAAATATTTGTGGCAAGCTAACCTCTCTAGCATTTGATCAATGAAGGGTAGAGGATAGTGATCTTTTCGAGTTGATTGATTCAACTTCCTATAGTCAATGCACATACGCCATCCCGTCACAATCCTTGTGGGGATGAGCTCATTCTTCTCATTCTTGACTACTGTTGTTCCTCCTTTCTTGGGAACAACTTGGACAGGGCTAACCCATTTTGAGTCAGAAATTGCATAGATTATGCCAGCATCTAGCAATTTCATAACTTCAGCTTTAACTACTTCTTGCATGTTGGGATTAAGACGGCGTTCTTCTAAGTTAATTCTATGCATGCAAAAGTCGGGGCTTATGCCTGTGAGGTCTTCAAGTTTATAGCCTATTGCCTTTTTATTTTTTTGTCAAAATAATCAATAGTGAGTTTAATTGATTTTCATCTAGGAGAGCACTCACTATGACCGGGCAATATTCAGATTCATCTAAAAAAGCATATTTTAGATTTGAGGGAAGAGGTTTAAGTTCAGGTTTATGCACTTCTGCCTTGGCAGGAGCATCAATTAAGCTTATGAACTCCTCAACTTCTTCAGACGGTATCTCTTTACCAGTCAAGTCCCTTTCCAGCTCACTGATCTCAAAATTATCGTTCTCAGAGATATCCTATAACAATAAAACTGCTTCTAAAGGATCCTCAATTATTGATGGATACAGAGATTCATCAATGATTGAGTCGACAATGTCAAGAAAACAGCAAGGCTCTTCAAGCATAGGGCTCTTCATTACACTGTTTAAGTTGTAGGTGACCTTATCATCACCTACTTCCAATGTCAATTTTCCATTCTTGACATCGATTACTGCTCCCGCAGTGTGTAGAAATGGCCTTCCCAGAATGATAGGGATTTGCGAATCTTCTGCCATATCTAACACTATAAAATCGACCGGAATGAAAAACTTTCCTACTCTAGCAGGTACATCTTCTAAAACTCCCATAGGTTGTTTTAGAGAACGATCTGCCATTTGCAGGGTGATACTTGTGCATTTCAGAATTCCCATATTCAATTTTTCGCAAATGGAATAGGGCATAACGCTTACACTAGCACCTAGATCGCATAAAGCTTTATCAATCGTGTAGGTGCATATAGTGCAAGGTATAGAGAAACTACCAGGATCTTTTAACTTAGGAGGGGACTTATTTTGCAATAACGCACTGCATTCGGCGGTGAATGCGATGATTTCAACATCATCCAGAGTCCTCTTCTTTGTTAGAATATCCTTCATAAATTTCGTGTAAGAAGGGATTTGAGTGATTAATTCAGTGAAGGGAACCGTTACCTGGAGGTTTTTGACAACTTCCATGAATTTACCGAATTGGGTTTCCTTATGATTTCTCCTCAAACGTTGGGGAAATGGAACTTGAATTTTGATGGGTTCCTTTTCAAGTCCATCCTTCTTTTCATGCTTATCTTCCGCTACCTTAGCGGTGGATGGTTGGGTTTCTTTTTGGCTTTCTACTGGTGAAGGCTCAACTGTTGGTTCTTTGGGTTGCTGAGGTTCCGTATAAGTGGTACCACTCCTAAGGGTGATAGCATTTGCGGTGTCCCTCGGTTGTTCACCATGAGGTGGGAGTGGGCCTTGTTTTCTTTGGGTAATAGAGGTAGCCAATTGGGCCATTTGAGTTTCAAGCATTTTGATGGCAGCATCTTTGGCTTGATCACTCTTTTGAAATTGAGCAAACATTGAATCCTGTTTTTGAACAACTTGCAGAAGCATGGATTCAATTTTGCTCAAACTTGAGTCATTTGGTTGGCCTTGAATTTGAGGTGGTTGGTGTTGATTTTGGTAAGGTTGGTTGAAGTTAGGTTGGAATGAAGGTCTCTGGTTTTGAAAACCAGGTGGATTGTAAGGCTTTTGTTGGTGTGGTATGAATGGTTGTTGAGTTTGTTGGTGGGGATTTTGAACATTGGTACTTTTGTAGAACAAAAATGGGTGGTTTTTTGTGTTTTCGTTATAGAAGTTTGAGAAAGCGTTGCCCTGCCTATATCCTTGATAGGCGTTGACTTGCTCTATTGAACTTCTATATTCTTGAAAACTATGCCCTCCAATCCCACATGTCTCACATACCACTACGTGGTTAGTGACGTTGATATGTTCCTTGGATTGGGAAGAGCTTCCTACTTGTTGCTGCAGAAGGGCTAATTGGGCTTCCAGGAGTGCTACTTTACTCGAATCATCCTGCTTGGCTTTTAGTGGAATAGCACGCGAGTTGCTATACTGAGAATCGTGGATTGCCATTGACTCGATAGTCGCACTAGCTATCTCTACATCAATTTGATCGAAACGACCATTGTTAGCGGAGTCGAGGATACGACGCGATTCGCCACAACAACCGTTGTAGAATGTGATAGCCAGGAA
The DNA here is from genome assembly GCA_022085475.1 of Heliosperma pusillum. Taxonomy (NCBI): domain Eukaryota; kingdom Viridiplantae; phylum Streptophyta; class Magnoliopsida; order Caryophyllales; family Caryophyllaceae; genus Heliosperma; species Heliosperma pusillum. The sequence continues at coordinate 7,132 of JAIUZE010007651.1, read as the reverse complement.
CCATGAATCAAGGCCATGATGAGGGCATTCTCTTTGTAATTCTTTGTACCTTTCCCATGCATCATAAAGGCTTTCGTCGCCTCTCTGACGGAATCCAGTAATTTGACTTCGTAAGAGTGCGGTTCGTTCTGGTGGGAAGTACTCTTGATAGAAAGCAAGAGCTAGACCATCCCAGTCGACTATTCCTAAGGCAACTCGGTCAAGACTATTGATCCAGAGTTTTGCCTTTCCTCTTAAAGAGAAGGGAAAGAGCATTTCCCTAATCTGTTCTTGGGATACTCCAGTTTGTCTAATCGTGGAGCAATAGTCACAGAAGTTTTGGATATGAAGGTTGGGATCTTCTGTGGTATTGCCTCCAAATTGATTTCTTTCTATTAAATTGATGAAGGCAGGTTTGATTTCGAAGTTTTAAGCTGTAATTTGAGGTGTAGCGATACCTTTTGGAAGTGTATCTGCGGTGGGTTTAGAATGGTCGGAAAGTCGAACCATTTTTGGTTGTGAAGATGAAGATGGAATGTTGGTTGAAAGTTGATTGATTTTTGGAAATGGAGATGGAAATGGATCTTCTTCTCCTTCAAGATTAGGTAAGATATCCGAGTATTTCTCACGAATACAATCTAAACTTGAAATGTCAGAAGCTTTTGAAATTTCGTTGAATAGCTTTAATTTCCTACGCAAAGTTCTTTCTAGTTCGGGGTCTAAAGGAATAGGGGTCCCTAGTCTAGAAGATCTGGGCATAAGATAGAAAAGCTAAGATGAAAAATCAAGAGAGGTCTAAAGGAATTTGAGTTACTAAAGACTAGATAAAACTAATCGTGATTAAAATCACAATAAAAAGGAAAACTAAACCGTGCTCCCCGGCAACGGCGCCAAAATTTGATCGTGCCTGTCGCAAGCCCGAAACAAAGATAAATTACCCAGACTAGGCTAATAACAAATTAATGTAATTAGGGAAGTAGGGGTCGATCCTCAGGGAGATGGTGTTTCATATGGATTGTGAATCGTCTCACAATTGAGTTTTATCTAATGATTTTCTGGGTTTTGGATTTTGTGATGTCTAAACTAACGAAAGGCATAAATAAGAACAAAATAAAAACAAACTAGAATGAAAACAATAAAGCAAATGATAAATTAACACTAATGAGAAGCATCTAGGGAAGTAGGTTCACACATGTAGATTGACATATTAATGAAATTGGATTTAGGATATGCAAGCAATTCATTGAGCGTTCGTAAGAATGGTGTGTTCATTACAATCATAGATCAGATGGTCTAGCAGGCTTTTAGTGCGATTTACTAGGTCTTAATCCACCATGTCACGCTTTGTCTATTCAATTCCTGTATATCGACCTTGGAAAAGAATTCCATACTAGTCAATGATTGTGATCAAGAATCGTCAACTATCGTTAAAGTCCAAACATGCATAGACACAATGTTTTAAAAGCACAATTTCCTTTATCCAATTATCATATTTTAATCAATCTAACGTGGCTACCCTACACCCTATAAAGGTGACTACTCACTCATGGTTGTGTTGATATTAACAATGAAAGTTAAGATAAGCATATTTAAGTGATTTTGACAATAATTTAGACTCTCTATGTGGCGATAATAACGACGCTATATGACAATCTAAGAAATGAAACTGCGATTATAACAATATGAAAATGAATCTCAATGATATGAATAGAAAATGACAATCAAATGGAAAGCAATAAAGAACAATAAGCAAAGGATAAATTAGGAATACCTAGGTGACGATCAACGATGAAAGCGATAACGATAATAGAAATCCCTCGCATAGAAATACCGTACTTTGAATTACAACTCTTGAACCCAACTAGTAGATACAAAGATTGAAATTCTTATTGAACTATGCTAATGTTTTGATATGAAATGGACAGAAATGAATTAAAACAAAAGACAAAAGTAGAAGATAAACTAAACTAGAAAGACTAAACTAAAGAGAAAAATAATAAGAAGATTATATGAAATATAGGATTAGATTGTGTAAGATAGTGTGTGAGAGTGTGTGTAACAACCCGAAAAGTACCCGATTTTTCTAGTAAAAATATTTACTAACACTTTTCAGTAGAACTTAAGTTTTTAAAATAAGAATTTTTGTTCCGAGTCTTATTTTGAAATTCCGCGTTCGTATTTGGAATTTCTGAGAGATTTCATGAAAAGACCGTTTTTAGTCATCTTTGACTTTTCTTGACAAAAGTCATCTTTGACTTTTCTTGACTTTTTAAGTCGTCTTTGACTTTCCTTTCCTTGACTTTTTAAAATGTCGTCATTGACTTTTTCTGACCTTTTTTTTTTTTAAGTCGTCCTAAAACTTTCTTGACTTTAAGCATCTTCGACTTTTCTCGACTTTCAGTCAACTTTGACTTTCGTTGACTTTTTCCCGACTCGCCTTATAAGTTTGAAGACCGAAATTTTATTTAAAAAAATAATATTTTGATTTATTTTTATTTAGATTTATTAAGATTTATCATAATTTAATATAATTATTTTGAATTTATTCGGAATTTAAAGAATAACGTTTACGGTTTTAACCGAACGTCATTTAACTATTCCCGACTCATAGTAAAGCGCGAAACAAAATCGAAACTCGACTTTGGCATGAGTCACACGCGCGTGTCATCGCTTTCCACTCACCATAAGATATTTTAATTGTTTTGAATAAACTAATCAAAATATCTAGATATTTATTAACTTTATCGATCAGTTAACAAAAATTACGCAAATCGAGCGAAAACAGACCCGACAAGCTCATATCCACACGGCTCAACCTCCCTCTAATAGCCTTGATATTTTCATTTCTTTGGATTACAATATCATAATATCTAGATATTTGTTGTAATTTACTTTATCGTTAATTATATTTAATCGTTTACCGTAAAATAATTATTAAACGCGAGTCAATTACGTAACAACAATTTCAAAACTCGACATCCTTATTTGTCTATATTTACACGGCACACACACACCCCACATTACTCACAAACAACTTTTCATTTTACAACAAATCAAATTAAGATCAAAACATCACTTTATTTAATCGTTCTTCGTGTTCTTCGTCGTTCATCATTTGTTCTTCATCGTTCTTGAGCAAAACCTCCATAAAATCTTCAGTTCTTAATTAAATCCATCCTAATTTATATTTCTAGACTCTCCTCTTCGCTCCTCATCTTCCCGTACGGTTTTATTTCAATTCCGTCAAAATCGTTTTCAAGACTTTAATTATGGAAAATCATAGTTTAAGTTCTAATAATGTTTTCTTGTCATTTCTTATAGGGGAAGATTTTGAAGACGAGTTTGGTGACTCGTATATCTTAGGAGAAGACTAGAAGACGGGTTTCTTAGTTCTTAGTTCTATGATTTTGGTGCTATGGATTTAGCTATAAGGTAACGATTCGAGTTTACTCGACGGATATTATGTACATAGCTTGGTTTTCTTTTAGGTTTTGGTTCGAATCTTTAGTTTTTGTTCATATTATTATGTTTTATCGATTTTTAGTAGTCACATGATAAGTTGTTAATTTTATTATGTGTAGGAATTATAAATATGTTGGTGTTCTGGTTATATTTTAGATGTCTGCATGATGATGATTGTTTGTATGATGGATGGTTCTAAATTGGTTGTTAAAATGGGGGTTTGATTAATTAAAACATGTTAGAAAACAATGGGTGTTGTCTGTAGTGGTGGTGGCTCGAAATGGTGGTGGAAACCGGACCAAACCAGGCCGGTCCAGGCCGGTTCAGACCGGTCTGGGTTGGTCCATGGTGGGTCCGGGTTTGGGTCTTTGGGTTGTGTCGATGTTTGATTGATTGGTTGTTGTTTTGACGGGTTTTAAATATGTTAAAGCATGCGGAAAATATTGGAAAACGGTTTTTAGAAATTTTAATCAAACCAGCCATTTTAGCCCAAAACAGGCCGTGGGGCCCATCCAGGCCCAGGTGGGGTCCGGCCCAACTCAGCCCGTGGGTCCCACTTTGGGACTTGTGACGGGTTTTTTTTGCAGTTATCGTTCAGTTTTATCGTAGTGTTTTTGTAATATTTAGCAAGTGGGAAATATTAATAAGTAAAATATTTAATTAAAAAGGTTTTTCATAAAATTATTATTTCTCACATGTTAGAAATTATAAGACGAGATCGTAGTTTATTTTGATATCCTTTAAGTCAAGCGGGGTTTACGTAAGATTTAATAATTCACATGTTAGAAGTTTTATTAAAATAACATGTAATGAATATGTTGATTTTATGTCTATGTGATAAAGACTCTTTTTCTAGCCGGTTTGACCAAACGGGTTTGGTCAAACTAAGATCTAGTCAGCCCCGTTTTGACTGATGACCCGTCGCGGGACTCGGGTCGGGGATTTGTCTTGAAGTAAGGTTGTATTTAATTAATGAATTAGCCTAGTAGATTATAGATATTGAGGTCGATATGTTATTTGATTATGATTTATATGGCAATTAGTCACATGTTAGGAAGGTTTCCGTGCGGATTGTTTAATATATGGATGGTGTCGTGTGACTAAGTACCCATAGAGAATTATGAGTATATGGCGTCTTGACCATTCTAATTCTAAATGAGTATCTTGGACCATGACATTGATAGGCCGTACTATCTTTAACGAGCATATGGAGTTCACTGCTTGATAGCTTTTGTGTCACTGGCTTGGGGCTTTTGATACCAAGCCGGGGGCATGGCATCCTAAGAGTTCCGCTTTGGGAAGGGAGCCAGCTTAAGTACTAGCCATCTCTGCTTAGGGGGTCGCCTAGCAGAGTTTCTAATGTACGGTTATGTAATGAGACAGGGAATGGGTTAGCTGTTGTCGCTAGGTCTGATCAGTCTAGGGCTAGGATGTTTTCCTACCTTGTGGTATAGACTCGAGTTACAGAAGTCGACTATTGACGGTACTAAGAACTTATGCCTGTTTAGAAGTATTGGTCTTTCATGTTTGTATGATTCTATGAATCTTAGAAGGTGAGATGCAAGCCGGCTAAGGTTGATAGGGTTTGGATTACCGGTTGTTAACTGATTAACATGATTACGTGTTGATTAGGGTTTGAGTGTATCACGGCCATGTTTCTGAGAGGAACCTCTGAGCTAGCATACCAGCTTCCCTACCTCGAGTCATAGTTTATTATCGGTTTTCACATGATAGCTTTCACATGCTAGGTTATTTGTTAGTTATCTGTTTCATAACATGAAACGCATATCATATATGTTTAAGTTTTGTATTTTCCATATACATTGCTTTTATGTTATTCATGTTTCATTAAACTCGACATTTCGTGGCTGGGAGGACTCGGAGTTACTCCCCACTGACTGTGGCTTCCGTGTTTATATTTAATGCGGTCGAACAGGTGGTGATGCATATTTGGGGTACATTGACGAGCTAGCGAGCGAAGTCTTTACCTTGGACCTATATTCGGTTCTTAGATTGTATATTATTATACACTCTTTTATTTCCGTATTTATACGGGAGATATGTCTCCCGTCTTGTATATGTCTTTTGTAGAATATTATTTCCGTTTTGTAATGACCATTTTTATTTCAGACACCTTCATTATTTATTTAAATTATTTTTTTCTTTCCGCTAATTTGAGGGTGTTACAGTGTGTGAGGCTAGAGCATCTATTTATAGTATTAGGGTTTCGTGGAGAAGAGGTCGGGCAATAAATACATAGGTCAAAAATAGGATGAAGGAGCCGCAATGCACGAGGAAACACACATACCCGATCGGGTACACACTTACCCGATCGGGTAAGTCGTCTTCTGGAAACTCTTGACTAACGCTTCATCTTCCTTCGCTTTGACTTGACTTACAACATCCCCCTTGACTTATACAATTGGGTTTGTTGCTTGGATATGATGTAAAGCGATGAATTCTCCCGTCTAATTGATTGGTCTTCTGACAACTACGAAACCGTCTCTGCTTCTTCTCTCTCTTAAGTTAGTGAACCTTCTTGAAATGCCTTACACATGGTCAAGCTTTCTTCTTTGAATCGTCGGGTTCTAGGCAAATGCTCAGGAATATAGAAAAAGAGCGTAGAAACGTCACTTTCCCTACAACACAAGATAGAACACAGGAATTCGCCTAGAAGACAATATTAGCTCATAAAATGGCTTAACAAAGCACAAATGACATACAAAACCGAGCTAAACTGGGGGTTAAAATCATACAAATATTCACTTATCAACAACCCTGACAAGGGGTGGACAATTCCTATCGCATTATTCCCTTCGAATAGCCACAGCTCATCATGACCCAAAAGATGCTCATTTGACCCCAGTTACGAAGGTCGTAGAGCATAAATCAAAGTCATTCTGAACTGTGCCACCTAAGGCGAACAGTCTTTAGTCAAAGAATTGACTCAAAAAGAATACTAGTAGCTCTTGCCACGACTAGGCTACAAGAATTGCCAGAATTCTATAAGCGGTCACTGCGCGACAGATTGTCCCTTACAGTCTGTCTATCTGATCGATTGGTCATCCCTTATGACCCTATGACACTTGAACTTGCCATCAATCGCACCACAATCTAGTCACTTGGAGACGTCACCTCATATAAGCAACTAGGGGCCAATACTATGTTAATCCAGTCCACTTTAATGGAGTCCAAAAATTGTCTCTACAATCCATTTGGATATAACAAAGCACAAAACGAGTTTTAGAAACTCAAACGATAAATGTGATTATCATATATGAACAATCAACACAATGTTATTGCTTCTTATCTTATAATCTAAAGTTTATTTCGTCCATGTCAATTCATGACGATCATGTTAAATGGAATAAAGGCTTGGGTAGTGAATATTCCATATATTCATTTATTCCAACCTTGTGAATTGCTCTTTCCTTCCATCCAACGTTATTCCCAATAACATGAATTCATCTACGTACATTTCTAGATCTCTATCTAGTGTTGGGCTCTTTAACTTGAAGGATGCTCCCACTCGTTATCATGATAACTGATAGGTATTTAGGTGTAAGGATCTACCATTAGATCCTTGTATGCCACCTTATCCTCATCATAATGTACTAGGTCTCTATTTGTAGAATTTATAATGATTGACTCTTCAATCATCCTTTTAGTTATTTGCTTCTTGCATAACAAA
>JAIUZE010007650.1:0-13560 GCA_022085475.1 Heliosperma pusillum | reverse complement strand
CGATCATACAAGCACTAATGCACTGGATCCCATCAAAACTCCGCAGTCAAGCATGCTTGGGCGAGAGTAGTACTAAGATGGGTGACCTCCTGGGAAGGCCTCGTGTTGCACCCCCTTTTTCTAAAAGTTTTTGTAATTCCGTGATATTCGTTCCTCTTTTGTTTTATTTTTCAAATAACCAAACCTGCAGCTTCGTAGATCTCGCCGAGTTAATAAACTTGAAAAAAGAATGCGCCCCAGTCAGACGCTCCGGGGGCAGTTTACGTGCTCTCGAAGATACATGGACGTAACGAGATGTTGAGAGCATGACGGGAGTAGCTTATGCTGCACGAAGCTTGGTATTAAGGAAATAAAAGTAAACTTGTGATGGAAATGTATGGGTTCGATCATACCAGCACTAAGGCAGCGGATCCCATCAAAACTCCGCAGTGAAGCGTGCTTGGGCGAGGGTAGTACTAGGATGGGTGACCTCCTGGGAAGGCCTCGTGTTGCACCCTCTTTTTTTTAAAAGTTATTGTTAATTCGGTGATATTCGTTCCTCTTTTGTTTTATTTTTCAAATAACCAAACCTGCAGCTGCGTAGATCTCGCCGAGTTAATTAACTTAAAAAAAACACGCGCCCCAATCGGACGCTCCGGGGGGCAAATTACGTAATCTCGATGATACAGGAACGTAATGGGATGTAGTGAGCATGACAGGAGCGGCTTATGCTGCACGAAGGCCTGGTATTAGGAAATAAAAGTAAACTTGTGATGGAAATGTATGGGTGCGATCATACCATAATGCACCAGATCCCATCAGAACTCCGCAGTTAAGCGTGCTTCGGCGAGAGTAATACTAGGATGAGTGACCTCCTGGGAAGGCCTCGTGTTGCACCCCCTTTTTTTAAAAGTTTTTGTTAATTCGGTGATATTCGTTCCTCTTTTGTTTCATTTTTCAAGTAACCAAATTTGCAGCTGCGTAGATCTCGCCGAGTTAATAAACTTGAAAAAAACACGCGCCCCAATCGGACGCTCCGGGGGCAGTTTACGTGCTCTCCAAGATACAGGGACGTAACGGGATGTTGAGAGCATGACGGGAGCGGCTTATGCTGCACGAAGGCCTGGTATTAGGAAATAAAAGTAAACATGTGATGGAAATGTATGGGTGCGATTATACCAGCACTAATGTCTGGATCCCATCAGAACTCCGCAGTTAAGCGTGTTTGGGCGAGAGTAGTACTAGGATAGGTGACCTCCTGGGAAGGCCTCCTTTTGCACCCCCTTTTTTGAAAAGTTTTTGTTAATTCCGTGATATTCGTTCCTCTTTTGTTTTATTTTTCAAATAACTAAACCTGCAGCTGCGTAGATCTCGCCGAGTTAATAAACTTGAAAAAAAAATGTGCCCCAGTCGGATGCTCTGAGGGCAGTTTACGTGCTCTCGAAGATACAGGGACGTAACGGGATGTTGAGAGCATGACGGGAGCGGCTTATGCTGCACGAAGGCTTGGTATTAGCAAATAAAAGTAAACTTGTGATGGAAATGTATGGGTGCGATCATACCAGCACTAATGCACCGGATTCCATCAGAACTCCGCAGTTAAGGGTGCTTTGGCGAGAGTAATACTAGGATGGGTGACCTCCTTGAAAGGCCTCGTGTTGCATCCCCTTTTTTTAAAAATTTTTCTTAATTCTGTGATATTCGTTCCTCTTTTGTTTTATTTTTCAAATAACCAAACCTGCAGTTGCGTAGATCTCGCCGAGTTAATAAACTTGAAAAAAGAACGCGCCCCAACCGGACGCTCGGGGGGCAGTTTACGTGCTCTCGAAGATACATGGACGTAACGGGATGTTGAGAGCATGACGGGAGTGGCTTATGCTGCACGAAGGCTTGGTATTAGGAAATAAAAGTAAACTTGTGATGGAAATGTATGGGTTCGATCATACCAGCACTAAGGCACCGGATCCCATCAAAACTCCGCAGTGAAGCGTGCTTGGGCGAGAGTAGTACTAGGATGGGTGACCTCCTGGGAAGGCCTCGTGTTGCACCCCCTTTTTTTAAAAAGTTTTCTTAATTCTGTGATATTCGTTCCTCTTTTGTTTTATTTTTCAAATAACCAAACCTGCAGCTGCGTAGATCTCGACGAGTTAATTAACTTGAAAAAAACACGCGCCCCAATCGGACGCTTCGGGGGTAGTTTACGTGCTCTCGAAGATACAGGAACGTAACGTGATGTTGAGAGCATGACGGGAGCGGCTTATGCTGCACAAAGGCCTGGTATTAGGAAATAAAAGTAAACTTGTGATCGAAATGTATGGGTGCGATCATACCAGCACTAATGCACCGGATTCTATCAGAACTCCCCAGTTAAGCGTGCTTCGGCGAGAGTAATACTAGGATGGGTGACCTCCTGGGAAGGCCTCGTGTTGCACCCCCTTTTTTTAAAAGTTTTTGTTAATTCGGTGATATTCGTTCCTCTTTTGTTTCATTTTTCAAATAACCAAACCTGCAGCTGCGTAGATCTCGCCGAGTTAATAAACTTGAAAAAAACACGCGCCCCAATCGGACGCTCCGGGGGCAGTTTACGTGCTCTCGAAGATACATGGACGTAACGGGATGTTGAGAGCATGACGGGAGCGGCTTATGCTGCACGAAGGCCTGGTATTACGAAATAAAAGTAAACATGTGATGGAAATGTATGGGTGCGATTATACCAGCACTAATGTCCGGATCACATCAGAACTCAGCAGTTACGCGAGCTTGGGCGAGAGTAGTACTAGGATAGGTGACCTCCTGGGAAGGCCTCCTTTTGCACCCCCTTTTTGAAAAGTTTTTGTTAATTCCGTGATATTCGTTCCTCTTTTGTTTTATTTTTCAAATAACTAAACCTGCAGCTACGTAGATCTCGCCGAGTTAATAAACTTGAAAAAAACACGCGCCCCAGTCGGACGCTCTGGGGGCAGTTTACGTGCTCTCGAAGATACAGGGACGTAACGGGATGTTGAGAGCATGACGGGAGCGGCTTATGCTGCACGAAGGCTTGGTATTAGCAAATAAAAGTAAACTTGTGATGGAAATGTATGGGTGCGATCATACCAGCACTAATGCACCGGATTCCATCAGAACTCCGCAGTTAAGCGTGCTTAGGCGAGAGTAATACTAGGATGGGTGACCTCCTGGAAAGGCCTCGTGTTGCATCCCCTTTTTTAAAAAGTTTTCTTAATTCTGTGATATTCGTTCCTCTTTTGTTTTATTTTTCAAATAACCAAACCTGCAGCTGCGTAGATCTCGCCGAGTTAATAAACTTGAAAAAAGAACGCGCCCCAACCGGACCCTCTGGGGGCAGTTTACGTGCTCTCGAAGATACAGGGACGTAACGGGATGTTGAGAGCATGACGGGAGTGGCTTATGCTGCACGAAGGCTTGGTATTAGGAAATAAAAGTAAACTTGTGATGGAAATGTATGGGTACGATCATACCAGCACTAATGCACCGGATCCCATCAGAACTCCGCAGTTAAGCGTGCTTCGGCGAGAGTAATACTAGGATGGGTGACCTCCTGGGAAGGCCTCGTGTTGCACCCCCTTTTTTTAAAAGTTTTTGTTAATTCGGTGATATTCGTTCCTCATTTGTGTCATTTTTCAAATAACCTAACCTGCAGCTGCGTAGATCTCGCCGAGTTAATAAACTTGAAAAAAACACGCGCCCCAATCGGACGCTCCAGGGGCAGTTAACGTGCTCTCGAAGATACAGGGACGTAACGGGATGTTGAGAGCATGACGGGAGCGGCTTATGCTGCACGAAGGCCAAGTATTAGGAAATAAAAGTAAACATGTGATAGAAATGTATGGGTGCGATTATACCAGCATTAATGCACCGGATCCCATCAGAACTCCGCAGTTAAGCGTGTTTGGGCGAGAGAAGTACTAGGATAGGTGACCTCCTTGGAAGGCCTCCTTTTGCACCCCTTTTTTTGAAAAGTTTTTGTTAATTCCGTGATATTCGTTCCTCTTTTGTTTTATTTTTCAAATAACTAAACCTGCAGCTGCGTAGATCTCGCCGAGTTAATAAACTTGAAAATCAAAATGTGCCCCAGTCGGACGCTCTGGGGGCAGTTTACGTGCTCTCGAAGATATAGGGACGTAACGGGATGTTGAGAGCATGACGGGAGCGGCTTATGCTACACGAAGGCTTGGTATTAGCAAATAAAAGAACTCTTGTGATGGAAATGTATGGGTGCGATCATACCAGCACTAATGCACCGGATTCCATCAGAACTCCGCAGTTAAGCGTGCTTAGGCGAGAGTAATACTAGGATGGGTGACCTCCTGGAAAGGCCTCGTGTTGCATTCCCTTTTTTAAAAAAGTTTTCTTAATTCTGTGATATTTGTCCTCTTTTGTTTTATTTTTCAAATAATTAAACCTGCAGTTGCGTAGATCTCGCCGAGTTTATAAACTTGAAAAAAGAACGCGCCCCAACCGGACGCTCTGGGGGCAGTTTACGTGCTCTCGAAGATACAGGGACGTAACGGGATGTTGAGAGCATGACAGGAGTGGCTTATGCTGCACGAAGGCTTGGTATTAGGAAATAAAAGTAAACTTGTGATGGAAATGTATGGGTTCGATCATACCAGCACTAAGGCACCGGATCCCATCAAAACTCCGCAGTGAAGCGTGCTTGGGCGAGAGTAGTACTAGGATGGGTGACCTCCTGGGAAGGCCTTGTGTTGCACCCCCTTTTTTTTAAAAGTTATTGTTAATTCGGTGATATTCGTTCCTCTTTTGTTTTATTTTTCAAATAACCAAACCTGCAGCTGCGTAGATCTCGCCGAGTTAATTAACTTAAAAAAAACACGCGCCCCAATCGGACGCTCCGGGGGGCAAATTACGTAATCTCGATGATACAGGAACGTAATGGGATGTAGTGAGCATGACAGGAGCGGCTTATGCTGCACGAAGGCCTGGTATTAGGAAATAAAAGTAAACTTGTGATGGAAATGTATGGGTGCGATCATACCATAATGCACCAGATCCCATCAGAACTCCGCAGTTAAGCGTGCTTCGGCGAGAGTAATACTAGGATGAGTGACCTCCTGGGAAGGCCTCGTGTTGCACCCCCTTTTTTTAAAAGTTTTTGTTAATTCGGTGATATTCGTTCCTCTTTTGTTTCATTTTTCAAGTAACCAAATTTGCAGCTGCGTAGATCTCGCCGAGTTAATAAACTTGAAAAAAACACGCGCCCCAATCGGACGCTCCGGGGGCAGTTTACGTGCTCTCCAAGATACAGGGACGTAACGGGATGTTGAGAGCATGACGGGAGCGGCTTATGCTGCACGAAGGCCTGGTATTAGGAAATAAAAGTAAACATGTGATGGAAATGTATGGGTGCGATTATACCAGCACTAATGTCTGGATCCCATCAGAACTCCGCAGTTAAGCGTGTTTGGGCGAGAGTAGTACTAGGATAGGTGACCTCCTGGGAAGGCCTCCTTTTGCACCCCCTTTTTTGAAAAGTTTTTGTTAATTCCGTGATATTCGTTCCTCTTTTGTTTTATTTTTCAAATAACTAAACCTGCAGCTGCGTAGATCTCGCCGAGTTAATAAACTTGAAAAAAAAATGTGCCCCAGTCGGATGCTCTGAGGGCAGTTTACGTGCTCTCGAAGATACAGGGACGTAACGGGATGTTGAGAGCATGACGGGAGCGGCTTATGCTGCACGAAGGCTTGGTATTAGCAAATAAAAGTAAACTTGTGATGGAAATGTATGGGTGCGATCATACCAGCACTAATGCACCGGATTCCATCAGAACTCCGCAGTTAAGGGTGCTTTGGCGAGAGTAATACTAGGATGGGTGACCTCCTTGAAAGGCCTCGTGTTGCATCCCCTTTTTTTAAAAATTTTTCTTAATTCTGTGATATTCGTTCCTCTTTTGTTTTATTTTTCAAATAACCAAACCTGCAGTTGCGTAGATCTCGCCGAGTTAATAAACTTGAAAAAAACACGCGCCCCAACCGGACGCTCGGGGGCAGTTTACGTGCTCTCGAAGATACAGGGACGTAACGGGATGTTGAGAGCATGACGGGAGTGGCTTATGCTGCACGAAGGCTTGGTATTAGGAAATAAAAGTAAACTTGTGATGGAAATGTATGGGTTCGATCATACCAGCACTAATGCACCGGATCCCATCAAAACTCCGCAGTGAAGCGTGCTTGGGCGAGAGTAGTACTAGGATGGGTGAACCTCCTGGGAAGGCCTCGTGTTGCACCCCTTTTTTTTAAAAGTTTTGTTAATTCGGTGATATTCGTTCCTCTTTTGTTTTATTTTTCAAATAACCAAACCTGCAGCTGCGTAGATCTCGCCGAGTTAATTAACTTGAAAAAAACACGCGCCCCAATCGGACGCTCCGGGGGCAGTTTACGTGCTCTCGAAGATACAGGGACGTAACGGGATGTTTAGAGCATGACGGGAGCGGCTTATGCTGCACGAAGGCTTGGTATTAGGAAATAAAAGTAAACTTGTGATGGAAATGTATGGGTGCGATCATACCCGCACTAATGCACCGGATCCCATCAGAATTCCGCAGTTAAGCGTGCTTGGGTGAGAGTAGTACTAGGATGGGTAACCTCCTGGGAAGGCCTCGTGTTCAACCCCTTTTTTTTAAAAGTTTATGTTAACTCCGTGATATTCGTTCCTCTTTTGTTTTATTTTTCAAATAACCAAACCTGCAGCTGCGTAGATCTCGCCGAGTTAATTAACTTGTAAAAAACACGCGCCCCAATCGGACGCTCCGGGGGCAGTTTACGTGCTCTCGAAGATACAGGGACGTAACGGGATGTTGAGAGCATGACGGGAGTGGCTTATGCTGCACGAAGGCCTGGTATTAGGAAATAAAAGTAAACTTGTGATGGAAATGTATGGGTGCGATCATACCAGCACTAATGCACCGGATCCCATCAGAACTCCGCAGTTAAGCGTGCTTCGGCGAGAGTAATACTAGGATGGGTGACCTCCTGGGAAGGCCTCGTGTTGCACCCCCTTTTTTTAAAAGTTTTTGTTAATTCGGTGATATTCGTTCCTCTTTTGTTTTATATTTCAAATAACCAAACCTACAGCTGCGTAGATCTCGCCGAGTTAATAAACTTGAAAAAAACACGCGCCCCAATCGGACGCTCCGGGGGCAGTTTACGTGTTCTCGAAGATACAGGGACGTAACGGGATGTTGAGAGCATGACGGGAGCGGCTTATGCTGCACGAAGGCCTGGTATTAGGAAATAAAAGTAAACATGTGATGGAAATGTATGGGTGCGATTATACCAGCACTAATGCACCGGATCCCATCAGAACTCCGCAGTTAAGCGTGTTTGGGCGAGAGTAGTACTAGGTTAGGTGACCTCCTGGGAAGGCCTCGTGTTGCACCCCTTTTTTTTTAAAAGTTATTGTTAATTCCGTGATATTCGTTCCTCTTTTGTTTTATTTTTCAAATAACTAAACCTGCAGCTGCGTAGATCTCGCCGAGTTAATTAACTTGAAAAAAACACGCGCCCCAATCGGACGCTCCGGGGGCAGTTTACGTGCTCTCGAAGATACAGGGACGTAACGGGTTGTTGAGAGCATGACGGGAGCGGCTTATGCTGCACGAAGGCTTGGTATTAGCAAATAAAAGTAAACTTGTGATGGAAATGTATGGGTGCGATCATACCAGCACTAATGCACCGGATTCCATCAGAACTCCGCAGTTAAGCGTGCTTAGGCGAGAGTAATACTAGGATGGGTGACCTCCTGGAAAGGCCTCATGTTGCATCCCCTTTTGTTAAAAAGTTTTCTTATTTCCGCGATATTCGTTCCTCTTTTGTTATTTTTTTCAAATAACCAAACCTGCAATTGCGTAGATCTCGCCGAGTTAATAAATTTGAAAAAAGAACGCGCCCCAACCAGACGCTCCGGGGGCAGTTTACGTGCTCTCGAAGATACAGGGACGTAACGGGATGTTGAGAGCCTGACGGGAGTGGCTTATGCTGCACGAAGGCTTGGTATTAGGAAATAAAAGTAAACTTGTGATGGAAATGTATGGGTTCGATCATACCAGCACTAAGGCACCGGATCCTATCAAAACTCCGCAGTGAAGCGTGCTTGGGCGAGAGTAGTACTAGGATGGGTGACCTCCTGGGAAGGCCTCGTGTTGCACCCCCTTTTTTTTAAAGTTATTGTTAATTCGGTGATATTCGTTCCTCTTTTGTTTTATTTTTCAAATAACCAAACCTGCAGCTGCGTACATCTCGCCGAGTTAATAAACTTGAAAAAAACACGCGCCCCAATCGGACGCTCCGGGGGCAGTTTAAGTGCTCTCGAAGATACAGGGACGTAACGGGATGTTGAGAGCATGACGGGAGCGGCTTATGCTGCACGAAGGCTTGGTATTAGGAAATAAAAGTAAACTTGTGATGGAAATGTATGGGTCCGATCATACCAGCACTAATGCACCGGATCCCATCAGAACTCCGCAGTGAAGCGTGCTTGGGCGAGAGTAGTACTAGGATGGGTGACCTCCTGGGAAGGCCTCGTGTTGCACCCTTTTTTTTTAAAAGTTATTGTTAATTCCGTGATATTCGTTCCTCTTTTGTTTTATTTTTCAAATAACCAAACCTGCAGCTGCGTAGATCTCGCCGAGTTAATAAACTTGAAAAAAAAACGCGCCCCAACCGGATGCTCCAGAGGCAGTTTACGTGCTCTCGAAGATACAGGGACGTAACGGGATGTTGAGAGCATGATGGAAGCGGCTTATGCTGCACGAAGGCTTGGTATTAGGAAATAAAAGTAAACTTGTGATGGAAATGTATGGGTTCGATCATACCAGCACTAAGGCACCGGATCCCATCAAAAATCCGCAGTGAAGCGTGCTTGGGCGAGGGTAGTACTAGGATGGGTGACCTCCTGGGAAGGCCTCGTGTTGCACCCCTTTTTTTTTAAAAGTTATTGTTAATTCGGTGATATTCGTTCCTCTTTTGTTTTATTTTTCAAATAACCAAACCTGCAGCTGCGTAGATCTCGCCGAGTTAATAAACTTGAAAAAAACACGCGCCCCAATCGGACGCTCCGGGGGCAGTTTACGTGCTCTCGAAGATACAGGAACGTAATGGGATGTTGAGAGCATGACGGGAGCGGCTTATGCTGCACGAAGGCCTGGTATTAGGAAATAAAAGTAAACTTGTGATGGAAATGTATGGGTGCGATCATACCAGCACTAATGCACCGGATCCCATCAGAACTCCGCAGTTAAGCGTACTTAGGCGAGAGTAGTACTAGGATGGGTGACCTCCTGGGAAGGCCTTGTGTTGCACCCCCTTTTTCTAAAAGTTTTTGTTAATTCCGTGATATTCGTTCCTCTTTTGTTTTATTTTTCAAATAACCAAACCTGCAGCTGCGTAGATCTAACCAAGTTAATAAACTTGAAAAAAACAACGCGCCCCAGTCGGAGACTCTGGGAGCAGTTTGCGTGCTCTCGAAGATACAGGGACGTAACGGGATGTTGAGAGCATGACGGGAGCGGCTTATGCTGCACGAAGGCTTGGTATTAGGAAATAAAAGTAAACTTGTGATGGAAATGTATGGGTGCGATCATACCAGCACTAATGCACCGGATCCCATCAGAACTCCGCAGTTAAGCGTGCTTCGGCGAGAGTAATACTAGGATGGGTGACCTCCTGGGAAGGCCTCGTGTTGCACCCCCTTTTTTTTAAAAGTTTTTGTTAATTCGGTGATATTCGTTCCTCTTTTGTTTTATATTTCAAATAACTAAACCTACAGCTGCGTAGATCTCGCCGAGTTAATAAACTTGAAAAAAACACGCGCCCCAGTCGGACGCTCCGGGGGCAGTTTACGTGCTCTCGAAGATACAGGGACGTAACGGGATGTTGAGAGCATGACGGGAGCGGCTTATGCTGCACGAAGGCCTAGTATTAGGAAATAAAAGTAAACATGTGATGGAAATGTATGGGTGCGATTATACCAGCACTAATGCACCGGTTCCCATCAGAACTCCGCAGTTAAGCGTATTAGGGCGAGAGTAGTACTAGGATAGGTGACCTCCTGGGAAGGCCTCGTGTTGCACCACCTTTTTTTTAAAAGTTTTTGTTAATTCGGTGATATTCGTTCCTCTTTTGTTTTATATTTCTAATAAAAAAACCTGCAGCTGCGTAGATCTCGCCGAGTTAATAAACTTGAAAAAAACACGCGCCCCAGTCGGACGCTCCGGGGGCAGTTTACATGCTCTTGAAGATACAGGGACGTAACGGGATGTTGAGAGCATGACAAGAGCGGCTTATGCTGCACGAAGGCCTGGTATTAGGAAATAAAAGTAAACTTGTGATGGAAATGTATGGGTGCGATCATACCAGCACTAATGCACAGGATCCCATCAGAACTCCGCAGTTAAGCGTGCTTGGGCGAGAGTAATACTAGGATGGGTGACCTCCTGGGAAGGCCTCGTGTTGCACCCCCTTTTTTTAAAAGTTTATTTTAATTCGGTGATATTCGTTCCTCTTTTGTTTTATTTTTCAAATAACCAAACCTGCAGCTGCGTAGATCTCGCCGAGTTAATAAACATGAAAAAAACACGCGCCCCAATCGGACGCTCCAAGGGCAGTTGACGTGCTCTTGAAGATACAGGGACGTAACGGGATGTTGAGAGCATGACGGGAGCGGCTTATGCTGCACGAAGGCTTGGTATTAGGATAAAAGTAAACTTTTGATGGAAATGTATGGGTGCGATCATACCAGCACTAATGCATCGGATCCCATCAGAACTCCGCAATTAAGCATGCTTAGGCGAGAGTCATACTAGGATAGGTGACCTCCTGGGAAGGCCTCGTGTTGCACCCCTTTTTTTTTAAAGTTTTTGTTAATTCGGTGATATTCGTTCCTCTTTTGTTTTATTTTTCAAATAACCAAACCTGCAGCTGCGTAGATCTCGCCGATTTAATAAACTTGAAAAAAACACGCGCCCCAGTCGGACGCTTCGGGGGCAGTTTACGTGCTCTCGAAGATACAGGGACGTAACGGGATGTTGAGAACATGACGGGAGTGACTTATGCTGCACGAAGGCCTGGTATTAGGAAATAAAAGTAAAATTGTGATGGAAATGTATGGGTGCGATCATACCAGCACTAATGCACCGGATCCCATCAGAACTCCGCAGTTAAGCGTGCTTCAGCGAGAGTAGTACTAGGATGGGTGACCTCCTGGGAAGGCCTCGTGTTGCACCCCCTTTTTTTGAAAAGTTTTTGTTAATTCCGTGATATTCGTTCCTCTTTTGTTTTATTTTTCAAATAACCAAACCTGCAGCTGCGTAGATCTCGTCTTGTTAATAAACATGAAAAAAAACACGCGCCCCAGTCGGACACTCCGGGGGCAGTTTACGTGCTCTCGAAGATACAGGGACGTAACGGGATGTTGAGAGCATGACGGGAGCGGCTTATGCTGCACGAAGGCCTGGTATTAGGAAATAAAAGTAAACATGTGATGGAAATGTATGGGTTCGATCATACCAGCACTAAGGCACCGGATCCCATCAAAACTCCGCAGTGAAGCGTGCTTGGGCGAGGGTAGTACTAGGATGGGTGAACTCCTGGGAAGGCCTCGTGTTGCACCCCTTTTTTTTTAAAAGTTATTGTTAATTCCGTGATATTCGTTCCTCTTTTGTTTTATTTTTCAAATAACCAAACCTGCAGCTGCGTAGATCTCACCAAGTTAATAAACTTGAAAAAAACAACGCGCCCCAGTCGGAGACTCTGGGAGCAGTTTGCGTGCTCTCGAAGATAAAGGGACGTAACGGGATGTTGAGAGCATGACGGGAGCGGCTTATGCTGCACGAAGGTTTGGTATTAGGAAATAAAAGTAAACTTGTGATGGAAATGTATGGGTGCGATCATACCAGCACTAATGCACCGGATCCCATCAGAACTCCGCAGTTAAGCGTGCTTCGGCGAGAGTAATATTAGGATGGGTGACCTCCTGGGAAGGCC
Source organism: Heliosperma pusillum (assembly GCA_022085475.1). NCBI lineage: Eukaryota > Viridiplantae > Streptophyta > Magnoliopsida > Caryophyllales > Caryophyllaceae > Heliosperma > Heliosperma pusillum. The sequence goes on along the minus strand of JAIUZE010007650.1, from coordinate 1,560 downwards.
TCGTGTTGCACCCTTTTTTTTTTAAAAGTTATTGTTAATTCCGTGATATTCGTTCCTCTTTTGTTTCATTTTTCAAATAACCAAACCTGCAGCTGCGTAGATCTCGCTGAGTTAATAAACTTGAAAAAAACACGCGCCCCAATCGGACGCTCCGGGGGCAGTTTACGTGCTCTCGAAGATACAGGGACGTAACGGGATGTTGAGAGCATGACGGGAGCGGCTTATGCTGCACGAAGGCCTGGTATTAGGAAATAAAAGTAAACATGTGATGGAAATGTATGGGTTCGATCATACCAGCACTAAGGCATCGGATCCCATCAAAACTCCGCAGTGAAGCGTGCTTGGGCGAGGGTAGTACTAGGATGGGTGACCTCCTGGGAAGGCCTCGTGTTGCACCCCTTTTTTTTTTAAAAGTTATTGTTAATTCGGTGATATTCGTTCCTCTTTTGTTTTATTTTTCAAATAACCAAACCTGCAGCTGCGTAGATCTCGCCGAGTTAATTAACTTGTAAAAAACACGCGCCCCAATCGGACGCTCCGGGGGCAGTTTACGTGCTCTCGAAGATACAGGGACGTAACGGGATGTTGAGAGCATGACGGGAGTGGCTTATGCTGCACGAAGGCTTGGTATTAGGAAATAAAAGTAAACTTGTGATGGAAATGTATGGGTTCGATCATACCAGCACTAAGGCACCGGATCCCATCAAAACTCCGCAGTGAAGCGTGCTTGGGCGAGGGTAGTACTAGGATGGGTGACCTCCTGGGAAGGCCTCGTGTTGCACCCCTTTTTTTTAAAAGTTATTGTTAATTCGGTGATATTCGTTCCTCTTTTGTTTTATTTTTCAAATAACCAAACCTGCAGCTGCGTAGATCTCGCCGAGTTAATAAACTTGAAAAAAAAACGCTCCCCAATCGGCCGCTCCGGGGGCAGTTTACGTGCTCTCGAAGATACATGGACGTAACGGGATGTTGAGAGCATGACGGGAGTGGCTTATGCTGCACGAAGGCTTGGTATTAGGAAATAAAAGTAAACTTGTGATGGAAATGTATGGGTTCGATCATACCAGCACTAAGGCACCGGATCCTATCAAAACTCCGCAGTGAAGCGTGCTTGGGCGAGAGTAGTACTAGGATGGGTGACCTCCTGGGAAGGCCTCGTGTTGCACCCCCTTTTTTTTAAAGTTATTGTTAATTCGGTGATATTCGTTCCTCTTTTGTTTTATTTTTCAAATAACCAAACCTGCAGCTGCGTACATCTCGCCGAGTTAATAAACTTGAAAAAAACACGCGCCCCAATCGGACGCTCCGGGGGCAGTTTAAGTGCTCTCGAAGATACAGGGACGTAACGGGATGTTGAGAGCATGACGGGAGCGGCTTATGCTGCACGAAGGCTTGGTATTAGGAAATAAAAGTAAACTTGTGATGGAAATGTATGGGTGCGATCATACCAGCACTAATGCACTGGATCCCATCAAAACTCCGCAGTTAAGCGTGCTTTGGCGAGAGTAGTACTAGGATGGGTAACCTCGTGAGAAGGCCTCGTGTTGCAACCCTTTTTTT